>PVJO010006757.1:0-86687 GCA_004026905.1 Hystrix cristata
CTTGTTGTATGCATTTCTTTAGGCTCTTTGATGTTGTTGACCTCATTGTCTCTGTGTAGAACTTCTGTAGTATTTTTTGCAATGCTGGTTTGCTGGTCATGAATTTCTTCAGGTGCTGCTTATCTTGGTAACTCCTTATTTCTCCTTCAGTTTTGAAAGATATTTTTGAAGGATAAATTAACCTGGGTTGAAAGTTGTTTTCTTTTAGGGCTTGATAATCTTCACTTCAAGCTCTTCTGCTCTTCGAAGTACCTTTTTAGAAACCTGCTATAATTTGATATGATTGCCTTGATAAGTTATTTATAACTTTCCTCTAACAGCTTTTAAAATTCTATTCTTGTTGTTGAACCTCTGAGATTTTAACTCTGATGTGCTGTGAAGAAGTTCTTTGATTGTGGCTGTTTGGGTTTCTCTATATATCTCACTTACCTGGAAGTTGAATTCTTTCCCCAAACTGAAAATTTTCTGCTGTGATTTCAGTAAATAAATTTTTATATTGTGCTGTCTTTGGCTCTTTCTTTAACTTTTGTAAGTGTTGGGTTAGTTTTCTTTCAGTCATTTAGCAGGTGTTTGATCCAGTTTCCATAATCTGTTGTCATTTTTAAGGTATTCGTGAGTATATGGTCTCCTGTAACCACTTTATCTTCTAGTTCTGACATTCTCTCCTCTAACTGGTCATTTCTGCTGCCATATACTCAATAGTTTTTTATGTCCGCGATTTCTGTTTGATACATTGTCATGGTCTCTAGTTCTTTACTAAAATGGTCATTGAAATGTTGTATCATCTTGGTTAGATCCCCAAGCTTTTTGTTTGTGTCATCTTTAAACTTCATGAACATTTTCAATTAAGTCCCTTATTTGTTTAATTTCACTATCTTTAAAATCACAGAACATCTTATTGATCTGTTTTTGTTGTTGTTTCTTTTATCCCTTCGTACATTTCAACCATTTGGGTTTGGACTTCCTCCCCATTATTGTCCATGGAATCAGATTTTGGGGAGTCAAGAATTTTGAGAGGCATATTCCTTTCTTTTTTTCCTTATGCTTCTTTGTGTGTGTGTTTTGTGTGTGTGTGTGTGTGTGAGCATGTATGTGTGTGTAATGAAGAGTGAAAAGGAAAAGAAATGAGATAAATAAGAAAGGAAAAAAAGGAAAAATTCAACACAGTTACAAAAACACAAAATGAAAGTGTCCCCAAGTTCTGTACACTGTAGTCTGAATTCATACAGTGAGCTCCTCCCTCTACGTACACAAGGTGGAAGCTCTAACTGTGCGCATCTGACCAGACTGCGAGCTCTGGCTAGTTCCTGCACCTCTGCGCTCCACAGACCACTTCTGTGTCTACCTCACCTTTCCCCTTCCCTTCCTCACCCCCGCCTGTCTGATCCTGCAGCTCCCTGAGCCGGGCCCCTGCTGAGACTTCTATCCCCTCTGCCAGTAGGCGCAAGGTACAGGGAGTCCGGATGGAGCACCAAGCCTGCCTCCTCTTTGTAGGTCACACTCTGCTTAGTTTCACTATGCTCTTGTGGGCGTGGCAAGCCAGAGTTGTTTGCTTTTGTCATATGTTCAGACACTTTTAATTAAGTCAGGTAAGGGCTACAGTGGCGTTTGGCCAGGCCCCAGTGTTTTGCTGATTTCTGAAAAGTCTTTCTTGATCTCCATTCTCTTTCTCCCTCACTAATACCCAGGCCTCTCTACTCACTTTCTGTAAGGATCAAGGTCCACTGCACGCCGTCGGCTAAGGTGCGTCTCTCCAGCTCTTAACCTCCACCTCCTTCTCTGCCCTCTCCACATCACTTTCCTGCCCGAACTCTGTTGCGCCCGCGCTTACCGCACTCAGCAGCCTTTGGCTGGGGGTGGGGCCTCGCTTGTGGTCACCAACTTGTGGGCAGAGGGCAAGAACTCAGAACTCCCTGATCTTGGGGAGAACAATAGGGTGTGCCTACTCTGGGGCTGCGTGAACTGTTTTTCTTCCTAGGTCTTGCCTAGCGCGATCTGTGGCTCCCCGAGGCACAGTTCTCCCAGTGACCAGCTTCAGGTCCCTAAACACTGCCCTGCTCTTGTTTTACCCATCCTCCTGCCAGTGCTAGCCCAACGTCTGTTCTCTACTGATTCTGTTTCCCCTGTTTTCTTGCTCTTTGAGTCCCCTTTTCCAGCGGGAAGGGAGAATAGGTTAAGAGCCTACCCCAGGGGTCTGCTGTAAAACCAGCTCCTTCCCTCAGGATGTTAGATCCACTCTCAAGTTGGTGTGTTGGCCACACCCAGGGGTGCAAGGGCTGCGGAAATCTAGAGGCTGCCCCACATCCCTTTCTAAACCCTTGCAATAGCGGACTCCTCAATCTGGTGGGTTTCCCCTCCAGATCAATTCTCTGTATCTGGCTTTGTTTGTCTCTCCTTTTTCTGAGTACCTGCACATTGCCACATACCTCCTCTGAGCCTCCCCCATGCACCTCTGCTCTAGGCAGCCATGATGGATTTCCCCTACTTAGTTTTGAAAAAAATGAATACTGAGTAGCAAGATTTTTCAGAAACCAACATATAAAATATGTTTTTTTCAGTGAGTTTGAAGACAGCATGTTTGTGGAATATCACATAAAATTTACGATTTATGTGCAAATAATTACAGATTTAAATGGATCCTCGATTCAGCCATGGGGTTTGTCTTTCCCATTTTTCCTTCTAATGAATCTAGTATATTTCTTTTTTTCCATTAACAGGTGTTTTTTTCCAGCACATTCCACTGGAAATTTATATAGAAAAGAATCATGACTGTGAGCAATTCCCAACTGCTCTGACTTCCTACTAAGGAGGAAAAAGAAACATTTGCTCCTTTTGTTTTTCAAAATAAATTTATTCTCCAGATCCTTCTTGTAGCCTGTGTTTTCATTCAGTGCTTCTGACATAAATATGTTTTAACCTAATTTCGAACTTCACTTCTCCATATAAAATCTTCAGGTGTTGATTACAACACATGTTAGAATGGAAAATGAAATTGGATCATTTTGGCCAAGACAGTTACCCTGTAGGACAGATGTGAACTTCTAAATAGTAAACTTTACAGTGATTGATACCAGGTGGTAGAGAAGTTAAATTCTAGGGTCTTGAAAAAAAAAGAGGCTGTACATCTCTAAGGGCTAAAAATTAAAGCTAAAGCTAAAAAGTTGCTTAGTTCAGTTTGTTTTTGGCCTTTTAGGAATCAGCTTTTTAGCCAACCAATTGAGGATTTAATGTATCTAGCAATATTGTGAATTATTTGATGATATAGATGAGAAACTAGCAGGTGCATGGAGGTGGTCAAAGTGCTCTTAAGTTATCTGTAAATGCTGCTATGTTGGGGAGAAACGAACAAAAGGAGAACAAAATAATTAACTCTCATGCACTCTTGGATTCAATTGCTATTATATACTGTTGCTCACATACACACACGCTTTTTCTCTTTTTCCCTCTTCACATTATCACTGAAATATTTGGAAGTAAGTTATAAGTATTATGATACATTGTCCCTATATAATTCAGCATGTATCACCAACCTGAAAAGTATTCAGTTTATGGTGCTAGAGTACAATTATCAAAGAAAATCCACAATTCGCATAATACTATGGAATAGGTAGTACATCCTCAGATGTATTTTTTTAATCAGTATCTTTTATGACATTATTTTCCTGATGAAGATTCAGTCAAGTAGCACATATTTCATTTAGTTGCTAGGTTTTTTTCCCTTCTTTTAATTTGGAACATTTCCTCAACGTTTTTTGTTCATACTAGTTACACATTATGATATAGCATGTTATTCCCAAACATAGCAGCGTACGTAACATCATCTCACAATTTCTATGGGCTGAATTCAGTTTTGTTCTATGCTTCAGAGTCTTTTGCAGGCTGCAATTGGGGTGTCAGCAAGGGCTTCGGTCCTACCATGTGCCAGGTTGAGGGGCACTAGTAGTTCGCCACTGTGTTGGGCAGTGAAAGCTGCGTGCTGTCAGAGCAAGGGCCTCAGTTTCTCCAGGCTGTTGTCCAGAATCTTCCAGGTGGGTATTGAGTTCACAGTACAGCAGCTGCTTCATCAGAGTGAGCGAGGATGCATGTGCCATGGTTAGGAAAATGTAGGAGTAGGACCTAGATCTTCCTGTTCCAAGGTGGACTAAGAGTCCAAAAAAAAAAAAAAAAAGTATACGGTGGGAACATCAGGAGCGGAAGATCAAACTTCCGTGGTTCTCTCTGACACGGGTTCCACCAGGTGGTGTTTCGCCAGGGCCTTCCCAGAGGGTGGCCAGATTGACCCAGGGGGAGTTTGGTAAGGTTTACAATGTGGAAGAGAAGCTAAGGAGACCTTGCAGGGTATCCCTTCAGACTAATTCAATGAATTTTTGCTGTTGCTTGTACACATGAATATTTTGGAGGGGTTGGTATTTAGACACTTTCATTTTCACCACCACATAAGCGCCTTAGTGGACTCTCCTAGTTGGTCAGAGTCCCCAGCCCCAGCCCCACGCGTGTGTGCATGTCTTGGTATCTAGTATCCTACAAACTTATTGTCTTGATTTATAAGCTTCTGAAATTAATGTCAACTGGAGACTCAGAGTAAAGCAGCCTCTATGTGGCGGTTAATGTGTACAGAATCCAGGACTCATGGGTTGCCGTCACTCCTCAGCCTAATAGCCTGCTAAGGTGCTCAGCCGAAGTACAATGAATAATTCAGCAATGAGGGTTGGAAAATCCTTGCCTGTCAAATGGGAAGAGTATACCCAAGAGCAGCTGTCTCCATCCCAGAGGCATCTTGACTTTACAGTGTTCATTGAGGGGAAAGTTTATCTCACATTCCACTGCCTCAAGTCTACATCCAAAAAGGTTCCCTAAATGTCAGGGACTGGTTCACTGATGGCTGAACTAGGTCATGATATTGTCTTCCGGTTGCTGCAACTCTTCAGCCTGTGTACCAGTCACGGAAAGCCAAACTTAGACGGGATTACTCGTCGCCTGGGCAGCATTTTGAGGCCATTCTTGTATTTTTGGCTCATTTTCCCTTAAAGAAATCTTGTCATATGTGACTCCTCGCTAAGGGTATAGCTACTTAGTCTTTCTCTTGGGAAGCTACAAGATGTTTCTCTCGGCAGCCGTGAACTAAGGAAAGAAATTGGCACATGCTGACTGAACAATCTGGGCCACTCACGGAGAGATCTGTGGTAAGGTTGAGGTTTTGAAACTGACTGGATCAAGACGCTGAAAGAGCTTTCCCTGATCTGATCCATTACTTCATCTATCACAATGAGTAAGAGCATTCGAACAACTCAGGACACACTGAATGATGACATACACGTAAAGCTGAAGAACAAGCAAAAGTAATCTACAATGTTAACATAACCAGTATCCAGAGATGAGGAGTCTGTTGACTGGGAAGGTCAATGAGGACCTTTTCTGGAGTAACAGAAATTTCTATATTCTCACGTAGGTTATTTAAAAGTCGGTTAGCATCTCAATGTGCATCCATTTTCCTACAAATGACTCAGGTTTATCTTTCTTTATGGCAAGTAGTACTCCACTGTGTATAAATATCACACTTTCTTAGTCCGTTCATCTGCTGATGGACATACAGGCTGCTTCCAAGGTTTAGCTATTATAAATTGTGCTGCTATGAACATATCTAATGGGTTCTATTATATGAGAAACCCAAACTATAAAGAGAAAAATGAAAAAATAATAAGAAATAAGGATATAGTTTTTTTTATATAAAAGGGAGTAGACTAAGAGAAAGAGGAAGAATGAAGGGAGGGCAAGTGGAAGGGAATGAAAAAAGAATTAAAAAGTGTTCTATACAAGCACCAACACCCCACAAGGAATGTAATCATTATGTGCTGCAAACGTGTACCAAAAAATTAAAAAGAATTCAAGTATCTATGTATTTTAAATTTGTGAATTTTAATACATGCTAGTATTTTAAAAATATGTTTAATGAAGTTAAAAGAAAAACAGATTTAAAAAAAGATGTCCAGGGCAAGATCACTCTTCTCCCTGCCACCTGGTGCCTGAGGTTAGAATGTCAAATTTTCTTTTTTCTCTGGTTTGGGCCATGTATTTACTTCTCGTTCAGCATTATGTTTTGAAGACCCCTGAGGATGTCTACTTGGGAGTTTCTCAAACTCTATCTTCCCTTCCATGTCATATGGAAATTCATGGAAGCGTGCTCTCGATCTTTGGCAGTGTTTTAGTTACTTTTCTCTCGTTATTGGGACAGAATACCCGACACCCAAACTTAGGGGAAGAAAGGTTTATTAGCTCACAGTCTACAGAGGTTTCAGTCTATAGTCCGCTGGGTCCGAAGCAGAGAGGGCCTGCGTGGCAGACCGGCAGCCGGCCGGCGGTAAAGTAAAGTGAGGAAAATGCAAGGAATGTATGCAAATAAGCAATGCAAACAACCAGCTAGTTAAGCTTCTTCTTGTATCTTTATCTAGGCTACCTGCCCCCAGGGCGGCCAGCACTCCCACCCCCAATCTCAGTCTCACATCCTTGATCCCAGCAGAACAATGCCAAACCGATCAATGGATCAATTTAGTAATCACACACTCTCGATCCAGCTATCTCTTACCACATGAGGCTTTGGGGGGACATCTAGACACAAACCATAACAGGCAGATACCTTCAGAATAAAGGCTAGCAACCCTGCATTTCTTATACTTCCTGTTTCATTTTACGCTTATTTTACTCATTATATCCTTTCCCTTTTTTTTTTTTGTTTGTTTGTTTTTTGTTTTTTGTTGCTGGGGGTTGAACTTACTTCAGGCCTTGGGCTTGCGAGGCAAGCACTCTAACCACTGAGCTAAATCCCCAGCCCCATTATGTCCTTTCTTGACGTCACCTTAAAATATATTTTACAAGATGTATAAGTATGACTTTATGTTTATTTCAAACATTTTATCCAACATTTTTTAATCAAGAAAGTCATTCTGGCTAAACTACTATACTATTGAAAAGGAGTGATTCTTGGTTTCAATTGTCCTTCTGTGCTTTATACTAGTTGTCTGAAGTTTTATCCCGAGTGGGAAGATTTTCTAGGTTCGGCTCCTGACCTCTGCAGTTACCGAATCTAGTTAGATGATGTCCAGATGGCTTCCATTCTTGTTCCACAGTTCACAGCTGCATCTGAGATTTCCATCCAGGTAGGATTCTCTTCCAATAAAAATATTCACTCACCAAATTCTTGGAGGTTTGGCCCAAGTCCTGTCTTATGGATTTTATTTTGCATTGTCTCAGGTGCACAGTTTTACCAAAGATGTAAATGTAGTACTAGGCACAGCTTTTTAAATTTCTCTCACAGGTTGGAGGAGCGCATCCTGGTTTCTGATATAATATAATAAACATGGCGTTTGCATCCACTCATGCACACATTATAGTGTAGTAGATTAAACTGCCTCACTGTATTCTTGGCACCAATTTAACACCAGTCTGCCGTTGTCTCTGAAACTTTGTGTTTCGGTCAGACTCAAACATGGTCTACCTTAAATTTTATTTTAGAAAGTATGTTGTATCTATCATTTCCGTCAGAGAGGAGGGAGCAACTCAAAGTATTACCTGAGAGAATGATACCTGAACTAGAATATCTGTTTCTGGATTTCTGTAACTGTTGATTGCTCTGCAAGAAATGTACAGTAAACCATCTCACAACCTTTGGCATAGATGAGTTGAGTCCTGTCTGTGCGGTTGTTTTTCCGCTCCTTTTCCTAGAAAGATGGAATAAATCTTTCTCTCAGTTTCTCACTGCATTTTTCTTTTCAATTTTTAGTTTTAGTTAGTACACATTTACAATACATAATTTTAGGGACAGGAGTTCCCATAGGTAGGGAAAGATAGGGTAAAGGCCTCATTAGACGTTATTAAAAATTAATAGGTAACTTTGACCTCTTCAGTCAGACTCTGAAGGGGAGAGACAGCTATAATCTGATAGTTAAGGGAAGGCCTGAGGTAGTGTGATTAACAGAAGAATCACGAACTTCCCCTTTATTCTTTAAGTCTAAGTAACCTCTCCTTGAGGCCCCCTCCCATGACCTTAGCCTCCACCAAAGAACAGGGAAGGGTCACACAGCCAGAAGAAATCCAAGGCCAAGCTGAAAGACAAATCAGGGAGAAGATGAAGGACAAGCCAGCCAGCCAGTCAGATTCCAGGAGCCTACATGGGCCGAGAATCTCAATAAAAGGAGCTGCTGACGAGAAATCCATGAGTATTTTCCTTTCTAATGCTCCCTATTCATCAAACAGCTGTCATCTCCCTTTCCCTCTTTTTCACCACTTTTAAATAAATCGTCTTCTAAATAAATTGTCTTCTCTTAGTTGAAACTCGGTTTCTTTAACTTTTTACTACACCTGGGTTTATGATAGCCAGGAAGTGTATTTTCTAGTGGGGCAGCAGCTCACAGTCGCCTCTGGACGTAACATAATGATTACACTCCTTGTGAAGAGTTGATACATATACCAGCATTTCACTTCTTTTTTCATCCCTTCCCCCTTCCCACCCATGTCTCCATCGCTTGGTGCCCTTCCTTTTGCAAGAGATCTATCTTCCTACATCCTATCACTTTATTTTGTTTTTACTTACATTTTGGATTTGTCATATGAGATAAACCATTGATATTTAAGCTTATGTGTGATTTATTTCACTCAGCATTATGGTCTCAAGATGCATCCATTTTCCTATAAAAAAAAAAAAACCTCAAGTTTATCCTTCTTTATGGCAAAGTAGTACTTCATTGTGTATACAGTATATATATTTTCTTCCTTCATTCATCTCTTGATGGATGTACAGCCTGTTTCCAAGATTTATCTATTATGAATTGTGCTGCTATAAACACGAGCATCCATGTATCGCTGTAATTTGATGTTTTTAACTGTTTGGGGAAGATACCTAGAAGGAGAATAGCTCGGTAGAATGGAAAGTCTATTTCTGGCTTTTGAAGAACCTCCATGCTGATTTCCATTGTGGTTGTACTAGTTTGCATTCCCACTGGGCAGTCCTGGGATTTTTTGACTCTTCTCCCTATGCTATTTTGAGCTGCTGGAGGGCAGATATCTGGCTTAAATCTGAACCACCAGTACATAGCACTGTCCCTGCAAAATTAGGAGCTCAAGGAATTGTTAAAAATAATTAATTAGTTAATTAATCACCTTGAATTACTTTCCAAACTTTTAGTGCCTAAGAGTACCCAAGCTGTTCTGCTTTATTTTTATTTTTGACGACTATCTTTTAGCAGCCATGTGCTGAATGAGCCAAGCTGATTGTGTCTTGTTTCTTTCGCATTCGTGCTGTGACATGTTCATTCTTAGCTCCGGGCTTTTCTCTTACTTGGAATGTTGTCTCTCTGCTTTGAAAATTGATGGTGTATGTGTGGTATATTTAGCAACTCCCTATTTACAACAGTATTTTTAAATCATGAAACACAATGACTGATGTATATGTTTTTAAAAGACATACAAGTGAAAAGCCTCAGAAAAATGGTAGGAAAAATCTAGAAGTGAGTGAAACCTGGGTGACATTAAATACAAGTTTCATATTTCACTTTGATTGCATTTGTCTGGGTTTCACTGAGCTGTCTGCCAGGGTTTTAATGGGCAACAGGGAACTATAACGTCTGGTAGGCATTGTGCTGGAGTTTGCTTTCTGGAGGTTATAGGACTGAGGAGCATATTCAGACTTTGCTTTTGCAAAACCACACGAATATTATGCTGACGTTAAAGCTTGCAATTAGACCAAAATGTGTATTTAAAAAACCATGAATATGTTCCATCCAAGCATGATATTAGATAAAACAAGTATCACAAGAGTGAATTTGGATGTGCTTAAAGAGGCAACTATTGTAGTCATTGGATTTATCCCACAGAGTTTTCAATTTGCATCTAGAAGTATATTAGGATAGAACCAAAAATGGAATTTTGAAATCCCAATCTGATTTTGGCATGTGCCTTTTTGAGTGAAAGCCTTCAGATATAGAAGGGGCAATGTTTTTCTTGTCTGGTGAGATACTTATACAGGAAACTCAAAGCAATCAAGCTTATTTCATCTATTAATTTTACTATCTATAAAAGTTGCACCAGAAATCAGATAATTTATTTACTTTTATTTTAAGCTTATTTTATAAGGCATCTCTAAAATCACAAAACATACAAATTAGAAATTGAATTAAATGCCTATTAATTATAGATACTTAGTAAGTATATTATTGGGCTATTAATACTCTGAGCTGACCCAAAATATTTCTCTGTGGAGAAATTTGGCATACAGATTGCAGACTGTGTCTGCCCTGATTTAATTCCCAGCATCATCAATCTTAGCCAAGTTTCTTAAATTCTCTGTGGCTCTGATACTTCTTTCATAGAATCAATATTTATTTCATTGTGCTTTAAGTGATGATAAGATGGAATATAAGCTGATTTCATCCTCTTATATAAATACATACTGTAACACTGCATAAAACACTAACACATTAATGCATATACATACATAGAATGTTAGCAAATGAGATAAGTTAATTTGCATAAATACATATGAGTTCACATACATTCTCATATAAAATATATCCACATATACATGAATTCATAAATAAGCATATTTATATTCATATATTTGAGAGTGAAGTGCTTTGAACAATTACCTGATTCATGGTAAACAATACATTTTACCAATTATCATTGTTAATATTGTTATTGTTAATGACAATCTGTACTTCTGGCTAAGTTTACCCCTGAGTTAATACTTTAATTTGCATCCATAGTAGCCTATCCCTATTTATTTTGTCTTCTCTTTTTCATATCTTCAGTATTTTCCTCTCTATTGGATTTTTCCAATCAACATTCAAACATATTCAAATATTTCTCATCTTAAACAACATTTCTATAAAGAAAATGCCACAGCAATAAAAAGCCATTCTTTTTTTTTTTCTCTCCAAAAATACTGGTCCAGCCGGATCCTGGTGGCTCATGTCTGTAATTGCAGCATTTGGGAGGCTGAGGCAAGAAGGCTTCTGTGAGTTCCAGGCCAGCCTAGCCTGAACTACACAGTGAGAACCTGTGTCAAAAAAAAAAGAGAAAAAATGCGTATAAATCCAGCTGACTGCTTATACAGAAGTAATCTTGACCTGTACCTCATACTTTACCATTTCCAAATGGATTATAAACATAAACGTAAAAAAATATAGATTATAAAGGAAAAGATAAGATCTTCATTTCCTTAGGATAGATACAGATTTTAAAATTAAGAAATTATAAGGCTCTCACCATAAACAGAATAATTTGAAAAAATGAATTTCATTAAAACTTAGGATATCTGTTCTTGAAAAGGCAAACATAGTGAAAAGAAAAGCCACAAATTTGGATAAAATATTTGAAAATCATATATGTGATTAATCAGAACATATGATGAGTATCTAAAACTCATTAAGACAAAGAAAAGATAACCCAAGAAAAATACTGGGCAGGCTGCTCAGAAGAGGATCATCCACACAGTCTGTAAAGTACTCAACTTTGACAATAATCAGATAAATAAAAATTAAAATCACAGTAACAGTTCTCCAGGCTGACCAAAATTGCTGAAAATTAAGAGACAGATATGGTCCTTTGATGGCAATTGATGTAAGGATGTAGAACAACTGAAGTGCTTAAATACTGCTGCCGGAAAAATTTAGCTACAAATACTTAGTAACTCTTGGCAGTATTAACTGAAGGTGAACTTACTTATGCTCTCCATCCCAGTGCTTCATTATCATACTATTACATTTACTTTTCTGAGATATTTACCTGGTCAATGTCTATTTCCTGTAACAGAGTGTAAACACCAAGGACGGCGCTGTGATCTGTCCTGTTTACTGTGGAAATCTAGGTGCCTAGAACACAGCCCAGACCATTGCAAATAGTTAATATATAACTTTCAAATCTTTTAGTAACATTAAAAGGGGCTTTTAGAATGCTATGTTTATAATATGGCACACATTGTCACTCTCTTTCATAATTTTTCTTTTGCGAGTCATGACAAAGAGGTTAATTATATTTAAAACAAATACAATAATTCATAATCACATACAGTAAATTAACATGTTACAAGTCTAAATACCCTCAGTCATCCAAAATAAAATTAGTCAAACAGAAATGTCACTCTCTCAATCACTTAAAGTTACTTGGATTTTTAAATTTATGTTTCTATTGCTCTACTGAGATATAGATATATATCTCATTAGAGTGATATATACATATATATATAGAGAGAGAGAGTGAACAGTGAAATTTGTTTATAATCATTTAATCCAACTATGATATATGTAATTGATTCTGGAGAAATTTAGAAATGAGAAAGTTAAATTATTATAAGGATGGTACTGATTAGCTTTATTTATTTATCTTAGCTCCAGAGAAAGAAATGCTACATTGTGTAGAAGTTATTTATATTAGAATTAAGAAAGTCTTAAAGCAATTAAGTGCTGAGGTAGACTTTTGTTATGGGAGTGAAATTTTCCAAGAGGAATTTTTTAATAGAACAGCAAATAACAAATATTTCTGTAACAGCTGCTAACATAGAGGCTTAAAATTTAAACACTTTTCCTCCTTGGAGTTAGAAAATATAAATTTGGGGGTTTATTTGGTTTGAAATTCTATTTTATATCTGATATAGTCCACATTATTGTGTAAGAATTTACACAAATAATTTTCATGTATTAACACACATGATAAATATTATTTTTAGGCTTTGAAATTATCCAAACTACAAATGTGTTCAATATTAGCTTAATAATGACTTTAATTTTTACAAATGAAACTGTGAATATCTGAAGATATGATTACATTCAGTAATCTGTTCACTCTAATTTTGGTAAAGTGTTCGTCAGCCTTGTGAATTAGATGATCCTCAGTAGACAAACATATTTTCACTGAGATACGCTATACTAGCTACTATGTCTCTCTTAACCTGAATTTCCTCAGCTAGAAAATGTACATAAGAGACAATAACTATTTTACAAGACAGATATGATCAACAAATAAGAGATCGATTACATAACATTTAGCACTGGCCCCGGCACATGGTATATATACAGTAAATGTTAGCTATTATCATTACTGTAATTATCCATAAATAATCCTCTTAATTATCATAATAGCACTATATATATAAAACTGGTCCTATTTTGCAAAGGAACTCATGAAAGAACAAAATTGAAATAGTATATTTTTACAGAATTTTTGCTCATCACCATAAATTCACTGAGAATACAAGTATGAGCAAAGGTAGTTTCTCTTCTGCCAGGGACCTGTTCTTGTTTTGATAGAGATTTTAAAGGATCCCCCCCAAAAAAAAAGTTTTTCACAATATTAGAACAAAGTAACTAGAAATGAAATCAAAGCCATATAAGATAAAAATATTTATTGGGATAGAAATTAGAGATAGATGATAATATTTTCTTTAGGTAAAGTTTTGAAAACAGTAAGAATCTTAAGAATACTTGGATAAACTTTCAAATCTTTTACGCTTAACAAATGCACCTATAACTATGTCGGAAATATAAAATTTGTTTTCTTGATGAGCTGCTTTCCCATTAGCTACAGGATATTTAAGTGAGATTACAAGTAAGGAAGTATAATATAGCTGTCCGAAAATTGCATTTGATTCACTTGTTTTGAAAGCAAAACACTGTTTAATCTTCCTTTCACTGACTTGCAACAGCTGAACTTGGAGAGGCAGTAGCTACAATGGTTCAGCATGAGCTGATCTATAGCAGGCATTTCCCAGGGTGAATAAGATACAAGCAGATCATAAATAAAATGAATGGACATCGCTGCAGCTCCTTAGCGATTAGTGGGGATGGGTACAAAGAAGGGACTTATTTGCACAGAAATTGAGTTTAGTTTTCAAACCCATATTTATGATTTTGAGAAGAGCCAAGAATAGAAAAAAAATTTAAATTGTTATTAAGTGTTTTGTGGAAACTGAATAAATAGAGGGTTCTGATGGGAAGCCAATAGAAGTATCACAAAAAGATAATTTAGCAGCGGCAGGAAACATTTGGATCATGAAATAACACATTTAGAAATGAAGACACCGGTTCTTGAAACATTGACAAAGCCAATCAAAAATGGTTTCTCCATTCTAAAGTCTCTTCAGGGATTTGGGGTACTGCTTTTCCATCAGCTTTTTGTTAGTGAACTTAGTTTGACAGTTAGCTTTATAGAGGTACACAAGAAATGCTGTTCCTTCCTATAAACTTTTGTCTGCTGTACTTTTTTTTAATCATTAAAATTCAGTTTGAAACCTGAATGTTAGGCAGCTCCTCCTCTCTGTACTTTTTATCTTAATAATTTGTAATTTTGTTTTGCTTTATTTGAGTAACACTATGTATTCAGGATCTGCTCTGTGACAATTACTATCTTAGGTGCTGTGAAAAAAAAGAGCAATCTGACATAGTTACTATCCTGAAAGAAACTCTCACAACTAAGGATGTGTGTGCATGTGTGTGTGCATGTGCACATGTGTGCATGTGTCATTTATGGATATAAAGACAAAATACACAGAAATAGAGATATGAATGCATATGTACATAAGTACATAGATATATGCATACTCAAGATAGGGATGAAGGAAAAATAAAATAATGAATTGGAAAGTGAAGTTATTAAGAAATAGAACTATTAAACAGTATCCTCTAATAAACTGAACAAAGCAAGAAAAATGGGGAATCCTGGCAGCCCATTTGCTGAGTAAAAAGTGTAAGAAGACTAAGGAAGTACTCAGTACTGGTGGGAAATTATTTGGAGGATGCATATGATTCACTAGAGAATGGGAAAGGAAAAAATGTCTCATGAATAGAATAGCATGAAAATAGCTACCATGACTTCCTCTAAGAGACTGAAGGCATAGAAAAATTAGTATAGTACCGTACAATTCTTTGCATTTTGAAACTTCTCAGATTATTTAATCCAACACTAATGGAGGAATAGAGATTGAACATATAAAAATGTTGCATGATTTTTTAAAAATCTCTTTAATTATTTTATGATGCTTGTAGATTAGAATGAGACTTTCTCCAGTATTTGCAGGGCCAAAAACACAAGTATAAATGGAGTGAAAATCCCAGGTGGGGAAAAAACCTAGAGGGAAAGATTCAGGTTTCCAATAGCTAAGAAGATGATAATATGAGTGCAAAAACTATCTCTGGCCTCAGAATGACACAGAAGCCCCTTCTATCACTGTCCTTAATTACACTCATTTGTTCAAATGTGGACACCATGGCCTACATATTCAAGCTCTCCATACAGAGTCATGTTGGTATGATTTACCTTTACGAGAAAGGACCGGAAAGGAAGCTCAAGTGGACTCAGGCAGTTTGGACAAAGACTTCTAAGGTTTTGAGTAGCCGTGTTACTGTTTGGAAGTCAAGGTGTGGTTCTGGTTTTCCACTGTCCCAGGTCCCTCAGACTCTTCACCTGTGGGAGGGGAGTGGCTGGGGGAGGACCAGAATGGAAGAAATCTGAAATAGAGACTCAAAAGTGCTGTCCTCCAAGTGGCTCCACAGACTGCTTATTTTGGTTCATAAAGAGGCGAGGACCTTCACCAGAAGGTAAACTAAGTGTATCACTTTGCACACTATTTCAGCTGACATTTTCTACTTTTTCTTGGGATGACTTGTTGACGAAACAAATATTAGTCTGTATTCCAATGCAAATTCCTTGATCATGGATCCACACTCATGATGTGATATTGTCCTAAAGCATGACACTCAAAATGGCACCATTTTTGATCAGTTCTAGAAGTTCAAGTTACAAAAGGCTAATAAAAGAAAACAAACTTTCTTTTTAAATACACAGCATATTCCCTTTAGATAATCTATTAAAAGCCTAAATAATCTCCATTACATATGAAAACGCTGTTAGAGACAAAAATGAGTTACTGGTGATTCCACATTTTGCTCTTCTTAGTAACAGTGTCAATTAAATTTAATTAAAAAAAAAATCCTGGTGTGGAGGAATGCACTTGTAGTCCATATTACTGGGGAAGCGAAGGCAAGAGAATCACTTGAGTCCATGAGTTTAAGACCAGCCTGAGCAACACAGAAAGACCTGTTTCAAAAACAAACATCACCAAAAACAAAATAAAAAAACAAGACATGAAGACTCTGTTGTTTCAACCCATAAAGTTTATCCTTTAAATGAGCCTTAACATGATGTTCTGTTTTCTTACAAGATTAGTGTTACTAGTAATAGTTAAATATAATGATTATTTGAAAAGAATTTTGGCCTTCTAATGTAAAACTATATATGTAAAACTATATGTGGGAAAAAAAATGAATGGAAATTTTCAATTTAGTCAGATTAACTTGTAATAAATAACAAAAATGCGAGTTCCAAGAATGCTGTGATCACTTTCTGAGGTCTAGCTGGAAATTTTAAATTTCCACAGAAGAGATCAGTTTAGAATTACAAAAGATTAAAGAGATAAAAAGTATTAAAATTAAAATTTATACAGTTGATTAATCAGGCACTTATCCCAATAAAGTCATTTTCCCTCAGGAATATAGGAATTTCTCTTTAAAAAAGATGTTTAATATTTATCTCTTTGTTTTAATATATATAATTTCTTTATAGAAAATTAAGTTATCAAATAAATTTTAACCTTAAAAGTATTCCCCCTGACAACCAGTAGTAACTATTTAATCTCTGAACCTCCCATGTAATTTCACCAGAAACTGAATTTAATCTAGACATATTTACTTACATTTTAGAAGAAATTTCTTCTATAATATCAAAGTACTGAAAGGATTTTAGCTTAACTAGAGTATTATTAAATAAGAGAAATATATCAGCAGAATGCATATAAGGAGATCATTTCAAAAGAAGTTAATTTGGACTCAACAGCTGTAGAACTCAAATAAGAATTTCATTCACACATAGATTCAAGCATACAGATCCAGGAAAGAGCGCACGGGGTCTCTTTGAAGCCAATTTCTAGCTCGCGGCTCTAAAGCTTATTTGGCTCCAGGGATGATCCAGATGTTTAAGTTCATTTTAGGTTAAGACTGAAAGAAATCTAATAATGGAATTCAGGAATGTCCCAACTATAAGAGGTCATCAAGTTTGGCTTGTTGATCACTTTCTTTTTATAGACATGTAAAATGAGCTCTGCAGAGAGTAAACAATTTTTTTTAAGGACGCAAAGAAAAACAAAAGCATAATTTTCTTTCTTAAATCAAGAAGCACCTTCTACCACTGCTACCCCCAAACTGATTTTTACCAGTTACCTCCTTCAGCCCACCAAGCTTACTCAGAATAATTTGTAATTGTGCAAGAAGTTCATTCTACAGAGTGTGACCCACTCGGTCAACTTTTGGTACATAGCCACATCACTTGTCCACTCAAATGTATGAATAAAAAAGCAAACCTGAAGAAGCAAAGAAGTCAAATTGCTGATATGAAGGCACTGGATATGGTATCTTTCAGCTTTCTTATGTAGTAATTTGGTAACTAAACGGGAGTTGTTTTTTCTGTGAAATTAATATATTTTATCAGTGATGATTTGGAAGTCTCCAGACTACATTCAGTCTAAGAACTCTGAGGAGAATGAATAAATGCATGATAGCAAGAATATCCCATATTTATAATTTTATGCAGATCCTACTGAAATTAATAAAATACAGGTTCTTTTAAAGAAGTAACTACATTCATACTGCTAATTCATCCTTTTATATTTTTCCATCAGAGAAATAAAAGCAAGGCCTGTCATAATGTGAATAAACCACAATTTAATGTGAAATAATTCTTTGAGGATAAGAAAAAGGAGATTATGTAACCAATACTCTGGTACAGCTTTTCATCTACTGTTTTCTTCTGTGGTATGTGTGTATATACATGGGTGAGTGAGTGTGTGTGTGTGTGTGTGTGTGTGTGTGTGTCTGTCTGTCTGTCTGTCTGTCTAGATACACCAATTTGTATACAGGTGGTTGATCTATTTTCAAAAACTTAAATCTTGGTTGGACTTTCCAACACATTCACCAACACAATATGGTTTCTCTGACCCCTCAGGGCTTCTGAGCTCAGGTCTTAGCGACTTGTGGGATCGGGGGGAACCCCATGCACAGTATAAGATGCCCAGATGTCAGATTTGAATTAAGGAAGAGAGGGCACATGGAGAAGAACGGAGTCTCAGACACATCTGGGAAGCCTGCTGACACCACATGAACAGAGGCCCCTTCATCCCTCCGGCCCCTTGGTGTTCAGCCATCCTGCTGAGGAGCTAGGCAGGGGTGAGGCAGTATTACACACGCTAGCCTGGCTGGGTGCCACCGAAGGAGGCTTATCTCCACGTGAAGAGAAAAGTTATCCGCAGTAAGGATGCCCACAGTTCTGCCCTAAAGAGAAAGCACATAATTATTACTTCAAGCAGTGCTTCCCTCAGTAGTATATATTTAAGGTATAAACCTTGAATATTTTTAAGGTATATATCTTGTGTATATTTAAGGTATACACAAGATATATACATGATGTTTTGATATACATGTACATTGTCAAATGATTACCCTCAATGAAAGTAATTAATACACTCACCCTCTTACATAGTTACCATTGCTTTGTGTGTGTTGGTGATAATACTTAAACTCTCTCTTTAGTAAATTATATGTGTACAATACATCATCATTAACTATGGTCATCATGCCATACATTAGGTCTCCAGAACTTATTCACTGTAGAAGTAAAAGTTGGAACACTTTGACCAACTTATCCCTGTTTTCTACATTCCTAACTCCTGGTCAATACCATTTTAGTTGTTACTTTCTGTTTCTGTGAATTCAGTGTTTGCAGATTCCACTTATAAGGAAGATCATGCAGTATTTGTGTTTCTATGTCAGGCTTATTACGCTTAAGTAATGTCTTCCAGAGTCATCCAGTCTAAAAATGAGCTTTCCTTCTTGAAGGACAAATGATATTAAAATGTACAAGAGCTGATCAAAAAATATAATGTTTGTTAAATGTTTAAAAAAGTCTTACAGCACAATACACATTGTCATTAATCCCATAGTTAGGAACACACTCATCCCATCATTATTGCCATTTTCTGAAGCAGTTCTGGAAGACCTCTTTCATGGGGCTTTATGTAGTGCAATCAAAAATTCAGTTCATGTTGCTGCCTGGTGCTGTCCAACAGAAAAACCAGCTCATAAAAATATTACAGTGTGTTCTCCTCCACCCCGTGCACGGGATCTGGCCCCGTGTGACTTGTACCTCTTCCCCAAAGTCAAAATGACAATGAAAGGTCAATATTTTCAGTCAATTCAGGACTCCGAGGCAAACACAATATTACAACTAAAGACAGGAAAGAAGACTTTTAGAACTCACTCAGAAAGTGGCAGTAATGATGATAGTGTGTTCAAAGCAAGGCAGAGTGTTTTCAGAGGGGATTAATGGCAATGTGTCTTTCATTATATTCATTTAAAAATGTAAATGTAAACCATATTTTGTGATCACATCTCATATACACAGGCCACTAAGTTGTGAACTATTCATTGTAGAGCATAATTAGCTGAAATAGGAATACCTAGAGTTCATTAAGAATTATAATTAGTAAAGTAGAACTGCACTAAGTAGCTAGTATCCAGTACCATTATTTAGTACTGCAATTGGTCCACAAACCATGCTTTTCTAAGACTGATTCTCTTGTCATAAAAATAAATTGTCATTTCCTACAGATGTTATTTTCTATGTATGCTATTTCTTATAATAACATTTTACCTATAAGTTAATATTTCATGTGTCATTTATTACAATTTTTGGCTTATGTGATACGGTCATTTTCATAGTAACAATGTAATAAAATATAGTTTAGGCTTGGTATGTTCTGTTCTCTGTACAGAATATAAAGTAATTCATTTAATAAACTAAAGTGGAATTTCAGTGTAATTGCAGTTTATGGCAGGATGGCTATAAATGTTCGTAAGAAAGACATTTCAACTGGAGGAAGGGATCCTCATGCCACATTCATGGTTCTCCTAATAATCTGAGGTAGTAGACAGGTAGGCTGAGCAAACCACACACTCCTTGGACTTTCTGATTCCTCAACTCTACAAGGGAAGGGAGATCTATTGATATCTAAATTCTCATCTAATGAAGCATTGTTCCTGTGCTCTTAGTTAAGGTACTAATGCATGCATATCAGAGGGAACATTTATCATGGTCTTATCTCTTAAACATGTTCTATAGCATAAGAAAGAACTATAAATACAGTGTTTACATTTTCACAGATGATTTGTGTGAGTATATATAAAAGCAGCCAGAGGGAAGACTTTTATGATGGAGACTAGATGATTGAGATTAATTTTTTCTACAAATTAGTAATAAAAATTTTAAATAAGCTGAAGTTACTCAAATAAACGTTTGGAATATACCAAGATTCTACTTTATTTTGTAGGAGTATTGCAGTATAAGTTACGCAAAATGTTTTCAAAAATTAAAGCAAATATTTTAATACGATGAAAATTAAGAGTGATTAGGCTGGTGGATTACTTGATGTCAGGTGAAAGAATTGTAATATTTTGTCTGCGAAAGAGATTGAGAGCGGAGATGAGTAAACAGATGATGGACTGTTCTTTGTGACTCTTAAAGAGCAAGAAAGAATGGGTAGAACTAGGGTGGAAAAATTTTTTAATGTATTATCTGGAAGTATACCTTAAGAATTGCCTCTTAAGTTATCAAAATAGGCATTCAAGCAAAAATTATATAATTTTTCAGAAAAAGTCTTTCAAGTATATTCAATAATTAGTTTCATTTTTCTGATTCTCTAAGATTCTAGGTGTCTAGTTTACATGCATAAAGATATTCCTAATTTTAAAAAAAAATGTGAACACAGTTTGCTTCCCCAGCTTGTGAAGCAGGGGGAAGGGCAATGGCTCACAGCTACCCTCCGGGCACAGGTAATACCCAAATCTCTTTGGGGCTAATAGAGCCAACTCCCAGGCAAGTAGTCCCATTACAAGTCTGAACCATTTCCAAGGTTAGCCAACCTTCAAAGACAAACATACATTTCTCTAAATGCTCTTGCACCAAAATTACATCAATGTGTTCTTTAATTCTTGTATTTTAAAACCCATGATTTTCTTGTGGTGAGAGCCTTCAGGGCAAAGATTTGCCGAAGCCAGTTGCGGCCCAGGAGCATGTGCCAGTTGAATGGTCACACTTAACTTCGGGTTTTCTATTTTCCTTCTTGCAGTTTTGAGTAATGGACGCTTTCTTGGCTCTTACATTCACAGACACCAGAGTCTCCCTGAAGTCCTTTATAAGCCATCCCTAAGAGAAAGTAGATTTGGTTCCCTTTGGAAGGATTTCACCAAAACCATTTTTTTTTTAAAACTTCAGAGCTCCTGTGAAGAATTCATAACAACCTTGTAGACCTTCATAGCTCTGAAAAGTAAAGTTTTCCTTTCCACATTTCACAGTTTGAGTATATGTTATATTAATGCTATTGACCTTTATCATGACCTTGAGCTTCCATTTTATTGTCAGCACAGCTCACACACTTAAATAAAATCTAAAATTACATACAAGAAATGATCAGTATCAAAGCTATAGAATTCTGGCTTTTCAGAGTGGAATGTTCAATCTGTTGATTTTCTGACGTTCTCTATCTAAGAATGGTGAAGAGAAGAGCTTAAAGATTTAGCTTTGTAGAATTTCTCTCCTTGATTTTGGATCACAGAAACTAAGACAAGGACGAACTTTGAAATCATATAGTTCAAATCTCATAAGAGTTTAAATGAGGATATAATTTTCCTAAGATGTTGAGTGATTGATTCTAGAAGATAAGTACTTTTATTTCTTACTAGAACTCTTCAAACAATACTTGGAACTTACCTCATGTTTTGCTCATAATACATATTCTCAGGTTCCATGGAACTTTTCAATCTCTAAATGCATAGTTACTGTAGTAAGGAGATGTCTTATACCAAATACAGGATTACATATTAACTATCCAAATAAAATCTTATTTCCCTTCTAAATTCCAAGTGGGAATAAAACCAAGAGAACAGAATTGTGGCCTCAACATGTAAAAAAGGAAGATCATTGTTTACTGACACCTTTAAATGAAAGAAAAATGTAAGAAAACAATTTATGAATAAAAGTAGCATGATAATTGTGAATATATAATATGAGGTTATTTTTTAAGTGTGAATTGCAGAAATTACTTTTCAAAGCAAATGAATGAACCATGAAAAACTTATGTTTTTAAACATTTCTCTATAATATAAAATCACTTCCTACCATTCAAGTTTTTGTTTTTGTTGTTTCATTCTTTCAACTGATAAAAACAGACATTGTCTTGGTTCACTTTTATGACAAAAGTTAATGTTGATGGGGATATTTTAGCTCTTTACTTAGGACAACGATATGAGAGTTTAAAGAGATTCGTGGAGGACAAGATCAATTAAACACATTTTGTGTTACTTTACAGTGTGCTAGCTATGCTTTGAATCTAATTAAAATTATAAAGAAGAAAAATGATCTGGTAGTATACATGCCAAACAACAGACAGTATGTCCATAAACTGGGAAATACAAGAGGAGTTCAGGAAGTGTGTGTGGCACCTTATACACGGGGTCTAGACAGTGTCTATGGGAAACAATTTGATGCAGATAAATCTAGAAAATTGGGTGAAAGCCTTGGAATTTTCTCCTACCTTGTGAATCCTACTGTCCATCTTCAGTCACTCTTTTAAACTAAGATTAATAACATCAATACATTAAAAGTGTTAGGAAAAACTCACTCTAGAGGTTGGCAATCTGGTTCAAATCTTGACTCCTTTACTTCCTATGTGTGGTGGTTATGATGGAGGGTCAACGTGATTGATTTTGGAATCCCCTTGGGGGTAGGGGAAGCATATGACTGCACATGTCTGTGGGTGTCAGGAGTGTGTGGCCTATGGATTTATGTTTGGTCCCTGGCTCCTTCCTCTCTAGTACTGTTCCTCTGCTCTGCTTCCTGGCGTGAACTGAACACCTTTACTCTGCCACATCCTTCTGCCATGATGCATCTGCCTTCTAGCCAGCAAACCATGGACTGAATCCCCTTAAAAGATGAGCCAAATTAAACCTCTACTCCTTTAAATTGTGGGTGCCAGATATTGTGTCTGAATGATGAGAAAGTAATATACTTTCTTAGGTGACTTTCAAATATTTTACCTCTCCGTATCTCAAGGTATATATGTGTCAATCGGGGATAATAATTTTAATAGGCTTCATTAAGTACTGTGGGAAGTAAATTAATTAATGAGTGTACGGTATTCATTTTAAAAGCTCAGCACATGTTCATTACCAGTGTTCTGGCTAGTTTTTATTACTATTTCAATTATAATTTAACATATTAAAAACTAAGGGTACATATTTTATTTCAGTGAATTTTGTCAATTTCTGGAAATAGTTTTCAATGTAAAATATTTGCTTCTTTTAAATAGTATACTCTATGGAGACCTAAGTATTATTTAAATGAACTTGGGGATGCAGAAACCATATTGTGTCCTGAAAAAGAGAATGGGTAGTAGTTGAATTTGATCACATCTTAGTTCTTAAAAACACTGAGCATTAGACAATGAGAAAATAACTTTAATTCTCAAAGAAACAATTCCTCATTTGCAAATGGGAATCATAATTCTTGCCCTTTTTGACTGTTGCAGTTTTATAGATGTGACTTTCATCAAATGGGACTGGAAAAATAAGTAAGAAGTGGACAGGCAGTGTATGGTGAATTGTGGCAAGGCTTTTGGACTCTATTGCACAGGCAAATGAAAACTGTATAGTGATTTTTAACAAAAGAGAAATAATCAAGTAGTCTTTAAAAGATCATGTTGGCAGCAATGTGAAGACTATATTGGAGGAAAGCAAATGCAGACAAAGGAAGCCACGTAATAGTCTGTCACAGTGAAACATGACAGTGGTATTATTCTAGGGTGTGTGCACTTGATAGACAGAGATTTTGAGATCTATCGTGGAGATAATACTAACTGGCCAACATAAAAGAATGAGTTAGGGAGGTGAGGAAGGCCGCGCAATTAAAAAAACTGGGAAGAAGGCGACCAACTCGCAGGCAGCATAGAGAGGCACTGAATGATGAGCAAATCT
The DNA here is from genome assembly GCA_004026905.1 of Hystrix cristata. Taxonomy (NCBI): domain Eukaryota; kingdom Metazoa; phylum Chordata; class Mammalia; order Rodentia; family Hystricidae; genus Hystrix; species Hystrix cristata. The sequence goes on from PVJO010006757.1 coordinate 24,123, forward strand.
TCCTGAGGAGACATGCAGATAAGATAAGGCATTTATCTATCCCATTGAATGCGAGGCCCATCGGACTCCAAGAATAGATAAAACGTACATAGTTGAATAAATGGCTTGACTCTTAAAGCACGTACTGGGATGCTTAAAGAGCATACTGGGATGCTATGTAGATTTTGAGATTCATCGGGATTCAGGTAGTTAAAAGACTAAAAAATAAATGCAACACAAAATCAAAACTTAATTTTTCAGATTTTTGTAATTTTGCATTTTAAGACATAGTGTGTAGTAGTTTTTATATTACAAGATGAAATACATATTTGATATATTAGAAATGTAAAAGCAGAAAAACCAAAAAAAAATGAAAATAACATATAATCCTATTACAGAAACAAATGCTATAGTATGACATCTATCCCTCAGAACTTTCTTCTGGAGGTATATGTATACTTATTAATTTTTAATAGAAACGGGCACATGTTATGCATATTGTTTTATAACATTTTCATCATATTATAAACATTTTTCATGTCATTAGGTACCTGTTTATAACATAATTTTTAACTACTCACAAACCAACACTTACACCTGTCCAGCCCCAAATACAATAAAACAGTCAAAGGATATATTCCAGTCTATAATACAAGCTTAAAAAGAAAAGCTTTCAAAATGTTAACTAGATGTGTGATTTGAAGCATGTCATTTCTAAGATGTAGTGTTGCAAAGGATGAGATTAGTAGATCCATAAAATATCTTACAAGTCTATAATTTCTGTTCTGTTCCATTGCCATCCTCTTCTATTTTAAAACACTAACTGGTGACATCGTAGTAAATTCTGTACATGGTAAACAGATTCAGCTCATTATATTTAGAAGGAAACTGGGACAGACGATGTTAAGTGGCTCACTGATTTTGGGGAGAGTGACGGTCAGGGCTGGGAACAGCACCTCAAATGTCCCGCCCCCGCGTGCTGAGTTCTCAGCTACCCCGCAGAACCAAGCTGGCCACCCCACCCTGCCGCTCTGAAATACTGACTTACCCAATTTGAACCTCTGAGGTTTCTGGGGTTTCAACATCACCAACCTTCATGGCTAGAAGCCTGCTTTCCGAGCCCAGTGTGGCTTCCTTCTGGACATGCCCTCCTTCCAGGCCAGCATTCCAGCTCAGCGTTGGCAGGGACCGTTCACTCCAGCCCAGGCGTCCTGTCTTGCCTTGTTGTCAGATCCCATTTTAATCTTTAGCGACTGTGCTGTTGGATCACTCTACTGAAACTCTCCCAATACTCTATTCGTTTTGACTTTTCTTTTGCAGACAGTTTTTGTCAGAGTGTAATTTGTTTGGGGGCAGATTGGAGACTGTGATTATAGACTACCAGTACATTCGTCAGTGCAAATCTTGGTATTTACAGCTGTTTCTCTTTTGTGGTACATTTTAAAAGTTAAGTTTTATTAAATTTTTCATGAATATACGATATTCATGTATGGTCAACAATAAAGATAGGAGAAGTACTTTATAGAGTTCAAAAATAATATATGACATCAAATGAGGAAATCCACTCTTCATTTTTCTGTTTAGCATTTTATACCAATATTAAGATATCACAAGTCTATGATGAAGTAATTCAATTGGGGTGTTTTTTTAAGCAAAAGTTATACTCTTGATCCTAAACAGTTCTTATTTTGTGAAGTATATTAAAAAAAATCCTATGAAGTATAAATTAAACATTATTATTTACAAAAAAGTCCAAGAAAGTAGCCACATACAAATTACTAAAATGACTAATTTAGTACATCAAAGTAATTACATATACAAAGAAAATTTGGTTCCTGGGTATGAACACTTCCAAATTTTTACATGAAGACAAAGGCCCAATAGTGTAAAATTGTTGAAGTGGTGCTTATGATGGATGACACAGTACTGGAGACAAAACCAAGATTCATTCTTGTGAGACTTCTGTGATAGTAATGTAGTAGAAGCACAAATGAATTATTATAAAGAAATTAGAAGTGATGCATACATATATTATAAAAAAATGGAGTTCAACTATGGTATTGACTAAAGGGAAATTTACAAACTTTAAATGCTTATGTTAAAAATTTTAAAAATTACATAAATTCTTAAACTTTCATGTTCAGAAACTGGCTCAAATTTACAAGGAAGAAAATACTAAAGATTAGGATGTAAGGCAGTAAAATAAAAAAAGAACCAAACTTAATAAAATCACAATTTAGACATTTGAAGAGATAAAAATGTAGAAAATTCTAGTTGCACAAATTAGGACATAAGAGAGAGAATACAAATTACCAATATTAGGAATAAAAGAAGGAACATCATTACATCTTGTACAAAAACCAAAAAATAAGAATTCATTGTGAATAATGCTGTGCCGTTAAATTTGACAATTCAGATTATTGAAAGACAGACTATTATCACACATGAAGAAACAAAATATCTTTATAATCGTGTGCTCTTATGATTCATTATTTAAAAATATCTATTGTGAATACTGTAGGGACAAATATCTTCACTGATGAATTCTATCAAATATTAAGGAAGATGTGCTCACTTTGGCAACACATATACTAAAATTGGAAGAGGAAATGTTTTTATTACACGTACTCATCAGAAAACAGAACAGGGGGCTTTTAAATTTATTTTATTTAAACCAGAATAACTATTTGTACTAAAACTCTAATATTAAAACAAGATCAATATAATTCACCCACATGAATCCAACTAACTTTAAGAAAATTTGATTAGGCAGAATCCACCAGTTTACAAAAAGGAAAATAAATAATGAGGGCTGCAGCGCTTCTAAAGTGCAACTTGGGTGAACATGTGAATTCAATCAATACACATCCAGTCCAACAGAACAAAGGCTCAAAATCACGTGTGAATTTAAATAAAAGAAAAACGTTTGTCAAAACTCAGGGTTGGTTCAGGATAAAATCCCTTAAGCTGAGATGAAAATTTTTAAAGTTTGGTAAAGAGCAACTATACAAAATATACAACTAGCATCTTTTAAAAATAGTTTGAGGTATAACTGGCATGTTTTATATGTACTCACCAGTGAATTTGTAGATAAATTTAACTCTGTGAAGTCATCACCAAAATCTATGCCACAAAGTTATTTTCACCATGAAAGCTTTTTCTCGCCTTCTTATTTTAGTATTATTATTGGGATAAGAACTCTTAAATATACACACTTAATATATACACACACAGATATATATCTATATATAGATATATAGATATTTGATATTTCTATATAGAGATATCAAATATCTATATATCTATATAGATATATCTATCTATATCTAGATATATCTATATGTCTATAGATATCTATAGAAATCTATATCTAGATATATCTAGATATATGCAGATATCTATATATATGCAGCTTTTAATGCAATACACTATTATTAAGTATATATTCTGTACTGATCGCTAGGACTTATTCATATTGGGAAACTGACATTTAGTATCTTTTGACCAATACATCTCCATTTTTTCCCCACCACTTTACACCTGAAAACTACTATGCCACTCTCTGTGTCCAAGAATTTGATGACTTTAGTCTTCATATAGAGTGGTACCTCGGTTCATGAGTTTAATTCTTTCCACTACCTTGGGGACTATGGCCACATTCGTCGTCATGCAGGGAAAATGGCCATAGTTGTGTTCTTCACTCTATACGGAGTTCTTGAATAGAAGGAAAATTTTGCTTAATGCTTCTGTTTGTGAACCAAATTGTTTGCAAACAGAAGCATTGGTGAACCAAGGTATTATAATTGGTATCATGTAGCATTTGTTCTCCTGAGTCTGGCTTATTTCACTGAGCTTAATATCTGCAAGTTTCATCCACATTGTTATGAATAAAATATTTCCTTTTTGTAAAGACTGAATAATATTACATCTATGTACTTTATTTTCTTTACTCAATCGCTTGTTAAGAAATCATAACAAAGCCAAATATCAAGATTTTCCTTTATTTCTTCTAGTTTTATGGTTTCTTCTTTTAAATTCAGGTCTTCATTCCACTTAAGGATTCAATTTTGTTCTTTATCACATGGATGTTCAGTTTTTCCAAGGCCTCTTATTGAAAAGCCTATCCTTTACCTATGGTCTATTCTTGGTAACTTTGTCAAAGATTAGTTGACCGTCTATACTTTATTTCTGGACTTTCTATTGTGTCCCTTTAGTCTGTATATCTGTTTTTGTGACATACATATTTAATTACTGTGCCTTTGCAATATATCTTGACATCAGGAAGTACGGCATCTTCAACTTTGTTGTTCTTGTCAAAATTGCTTGTGCTAATTGAGGTCTTCTGTGGTTCCTCATGAATTTTAGGATTTTTTTAATTAGATAGAAATGTCAATGAATCTGTAGATTGCTTTGGGGAGTGTGGAGCTTAAATTTAATTGTATCAAGTTGATCGAGTTGGTAATAACCTGTGGGATCAGTGAAACGCATTTCTGGGTGTGTCTGGTCAGCTCGTTGAGGTATGACTTTGAGTATGATGTATGTTCTCTACCTCCCTTCTCTCCACTGTTGTAGCCCTGTTCTGTTTGCTGACCTGTATGAACTCAGCAGCTTTGGTCTACCTTGCTTTTCCACTATGATGTTTCTGCCTCGAAGCCAGTGAAACATAGATTGAGTCCTCTGCAACTGTGAGCCACTTAAATCTCTCTTCCATAAGTTGCATGTTTGTTATTGTGTCCCAGGAAAAGGTGACTGATACAGAAAGTTAATACCAAAGAATTGGAGTCCTTGCTGTGACCGTACCTGGCAATGTGGTTTAGAAGACTTAGGAACTAATTTCAGGAGGAGTTTGGGGAGGTCCTACATGTGGGCAAGAAAAGCCTCAGAATGCTGTGAGCAGAGCCTGAGAGATGGTTCTACAATGCACGTAGGCATGTGGACCGTCAAGCTAAGCTCAGGAAGGCTCAGTTCAGAGCAAGGACTTCATTGGCAATTAGACTAGAGGCCATGCCACTCACACTAGTTAAAAAAAAAATGCCTGTGCTCTGAGACTCGGTGAGAGACATAGATCAAAGGGAGTTGATTAATTAACTTGGCAAAAGAAGTTTCAAGCAGCCCAACATTCAGGCTGTGATATGTGTACTGCTGGCTGCTTTTAGCCAGATTCCTGATGAGAAGGAATCTGTGAAGGAACCAGTGATGGAAGGCAGAGACTGAGTATGAAGACTGTATTCATTAAAAATGTTGACTTACACACTAATAGGTAATTCCTACAGACCTTCAGGTATTTTGAGTACATAGTAGGTACCTAATAACTAGCTCTTTGATTATTTCTCTAATGTCACCCATGCTTTAAAATTCAATTTAATTATTGGCAGAACTCATTGTTCTGGACTCATAGAATGTATATAGCAGATCTGATGATCAGGCAGCAGTCAGTTTCTGAGCACACTATAATGTTTTCCACGAGTCTTTAGAAAATATGTCTTGTAAGGGTACCTTAGCGTTACTCGGCCAGAAGACTTAGTAACTATTGCATGTGTATGCTCAGAAGGAACAGTCTTCCTATTCATTCACATCCATAAATTTACAGTAATAAATAGAATATAACAAATTTGGAGGAATTTTGGAGAATTTTGTCCCTTACTGGTACTCTTAATTTTATATTTGGAAAACCAGTGTGAATACTCTTTGACTACGTAGAAAAAAATTGAGCTTCAGTTTTCATCACTACTTCAGTTCTGGAAGAAATATATTAAAGTTTAATGTGTATTTCAGATTCTTCTGTACATTAATACTGAACGGATCTCTAACATGAAGTCCTGGAAATGTGTGCCACATAAAAATGGTTGTATAAACTGGAGCAGTTAAATAATAACTAGAGGACCCTTCATATTGTGGGAAAGTGTATGGCTAACATTTTCATCACATTCTTTTCTTTCTCTAATTTTCCTTTGCTGAGAGAATCATGGCATGCACACTGAATCTCTCTCTTCTCATCCACAGCAAATTCTGATACAGTAATGTGACTTTTTTCCAGGTCAGCATGTCTCTCAACTTTCCCAGCTAGTTTTCTCAGTATTCTAAATGTATTTTGCATGCAAGAAAGGTTACACTGTGCTAGATTTGGCTGCTTTTGCTACTTTGTTAAAAACAAAACAACATGTTAAATCTTCCTTGTGCTTTCAACTTTCTAGCTGTTTGCTCCATGTCTTTTCTTCCTTTTTTTTCTCCTTAAATTAATTCTTACTCATTAAAATAGTGAACAGAAACTTACCCCAAATGATCTTCTTCGTGTATCTTAATCTATCATTTATTTAATAGTTGTTAATCTTTTGTGTGTTTTGGTAAGTCTGAAGGTTGAGGGGAGATCATACAGCTAGAGATGGATAGGTAGTTCCTAAATGTGGCTGTGTGAATCTGGGAGACAGCTGGGCTGGTCTTTCTCAAGCCCTCAAGGAGATGTGCAGAAAACGTTGGAACCAACAGACCGTAACACTATTACATTCCTTTCCAGCTCCAAAATTTAATGATTCCGAACTCTGTTAGCCTATGGTAGGGTTCATTTTAAAGATGCAAAATGATTTTTTTTTATTATAATACACTTCTTAAGTTCCCTTTCTATGGGAAAATGCATGGTTTCCTGGGTGTATCAATGCTTTGGAAGAGGTCAACTCAAAGTACTTTCTGTGAAGTGTAAGTTTTAAAAGACTAATAGGAACTGTGCTGAGTTTAATAGGCATGTGTCCTGTTAATGTCATGAAGGATGCAGATTAGTGAATAGTTCCAAGACAGTCGCTCCTTCAGGCAGTTAGAGAATATGACTGGAGATGGGATAGCATAAAAAGACATGAAAAATCAAAACAATGTTCCCAATTTGAGGTAAACATTTTGTCTCTTAACCCAGGCATTGTAAATCCACCTTTATCTCAATTTGTTTCTTTTTGTTGATTATTTGGTCTCCATCAAAATCTGTGCAATGAGATATTTGGAAAGGTTTTCAAAGTAAAATTCCAATTCTGAGTGGAAACCATCTCTAACAACCTCAGGGATGTGATGTTTTTCATTCAAGCCTTAGTATTTCTTTTGAAATACTTAACACAGCCACCTTACTTTACTTGTACTGTGTCCATGATTTTCTTTTCCTTCTGGACAGTCACCTCTTTAAGTGCTGAGATGGTTCCTTTTTGGTTTTTGTTCAATCTCTGAGTTTGGTTAGATTAGGTCAGGAGCTATATTCCTGATCCCAGCTCTGTGAATGATTGCTTATTAAGCTTTTTGAAATGTAACACTTCAATTGTAGCTCTTCTTTGAAAGAAACAAAAATTAAATCTGACTGATTTAAGCTGAAAAAAGAAATGAAAAAATAATAGCTTACATCTTCAAGAGAACTGGAGATCTAGTGTTAGAGCTTGTAAAATCAAAATGAGCCTGAAATTATGTCAAAGAATAATTCTCATGAAAATCCAGTGAAAGACCACAGATTCTAACACTAACATCATCAATAATAGAGACTTGGTTTAATGTCACTTCAATGCCTTCCTTGCAAGCAAGGATTCTTGAAATGTTTTGTATAACTAATTTCTGAGTCTAAATTGAACTGATATACAAGGTCATATACTTAAATTTATGTAACAGATATAGAGATAAAACTGTTAATTCAGTAACTCAGAGATGATAGGGACAGAAAGGAGGAGAGGAAAAGGAAAGAAGAGTGAAATAGAAAGAGAGAGATAGGTCAGTGTCACATCCCAAATATCTTATTATTGAAAGAAACATATTTTCCTGAACATTTAGCAGAATTTCTCTTATAAACCATTAATGAGGACTTTTTTTTCTTGCCTATGCCTGAAGTAATCACTTGCAAATGAAGTAGGAATACAATTATTAGTTCACGCTTATGGTACAAATTCGCACTTTGGGGCTACAGAAGGCTCATCTCTCTGGAGCATATTACTATCTGATATGTTGAGAAAAATCAGATTTCTGAAATATAGAATTGTGTCTTTATATACATTAATCTTTATATACATTAATACATTTCAGTTTCTTAATCTATAAAAGAGAGAGAGAGCTGGCATAAATTATCTGTGCTTAAGTAGGCTTATTTAAGAAAAGCACACATTATCTTTAGAAGTCATTAAACTAACAAAGTAAATAGATACATAACTGTAATTAAAAAGAGTGATTGGTATACTTAATTAGGATACAAGTTACAATGTGATTATACCTAAGGGACCTATTAATTGCTTCCATGTCATAAATTCTTAAATATGGATTAAAAGTAAAATTCATACAGAGTACATTTCCATTAAGTATGTAGTTTAAAAATCTTATAGTATCCTGAAAAATAACTGAATCTAACAGAAATGAAAGAGGGTTTTATTTTGCTGTCCATGTCTTCAATTTACAGAACAACTGAGGACATTTTTTGCCACCAGTCTTTTCCTTAAAGTTTCCATTCATACACACTCAAGAACATCAAACCCACATTGCAGAAAGTTTATAATTAAAATGCTTTACTTTTCAATGACACCCTATTTTGCGTTTGGATATTAAATGCTTCTAAAAGTAGGTGTAATTTAAAAATAATGACCACTCCTACCAAATTTTGTACGATATTAGCATTTAAAAATTGCTTTTCCATATATGATATATTATACACTCCAATACCAAATTATGAGACGTATAACTATTCTCTGTCTTTAGAGAGTACCCAATTGAACACTCAGTCAAATAATTTATAACTTCCAAAGCTGGGCAAATAAAATCCAGATTCTTCAACCCCAAGTCCAGTGCTCACTGTGCCACAAAAGTTGTGTTTTCTTTGGCTTTTTCCAAAAGAAGTCTATGTTCAGTTCCAAAGGCCTAGATTTAACTAAAAATTTAGAAAAAGTCACAGTTGGATAGCAAGTTGTCTTTCCTAACACCGTGTCCAAAAATTCAATTATCTATCTTCGATTTTAAAAATAAGAGAATCTCACGGAGTGAATTTCCTTAAGGTGAATGTAAATGATGTTTATCAAAATGAATTTGCTAAAACTCACCAAGATGGATACCATGGTGGTGCCAGCATCGTCCCCGCTATGATGCAAGATATCTTGGGCTAATTAGTAAAGCTGGGTTCGTATTAGATTTCTCCCACTGACTATATGACCCAGGAGATAGGCTGAAGCACTGTTGGAGAAGATCATTTTAATGTCCCTTCTAGTTCTTGCAGGATAATTTCTTAAGAACAAATTTTGAATAAAGAGATGAGAGAATGATAGAATATTGAAACAAAAAGGAATCCTCAAATGTTTTATTCCAACCATGTATTTCGCATCAGACTTCAGAAGTATCTCAGTCTCACAGTGAGTGCTACTGGTTCTTTTCTTTAGACGAGGTATCAAAGATTGCAAACTTAACTAAGATGAGAAAAAGTTATTAGCTTATTCATTTTCCTTACAAGAAATAAAGCCCATCAATTCCATTTCAAGTAGTTAACCACCTGCAGGACCTTGGACAAATCACTTATTTTTCATGATTTCAGTTTCCTCAGCTATAAGAGAAGGGATTAGAATGCATGAGATACACATGACAAAGATGTTATGTGAATTGCATTTATTCATTTATTTGCCTAACAAAAGTTCATTGAACACACAATATTATATATGGGTTGTTGCCAACATTGTTCTAGGCACTGGGTTGTAGAGGCAAACAAAACAGATAAATTCTCTGTCTTCGAGAAGATGCAGTCTCCTCTGAAGCACAGAGAATGCCCTTTACAGAAAATTAAGTAGACAAACACACAGGGAATTTAGACGTTACGAGGGGCATTGAAATGCCCAGTGATCTGTGACCACTTTAAAACCTACTGGAGAAAAGACACTCACGACCGTATTGTGTTGCAGGAAGAAGTTCCTTCTCAGATAGATGTCTATACCTTGCTCTTGGACTTCCCAGACTCTGGAACTATGAGCTAACTAAACCTCTATTTTCTATAAATTACCTCATTAGGCTGTGGTAGTCAGCTGTGCTTACAACAGACAAGCACAAAAAAGAAATTGTTGAGTTTGTGGTTTGACAGCTTAACTAAAACTTAAAAAAAAAGAGTATCTTTTGCTTGAGAAGTCAAACTTGAGAGGAATAACTTTTCGTGTTTCTATTTTAGATCCTTTCCTAGCTCTACATTTCATCAGAAATACTGATCTTTTAGGAAAAGTTATTTGTTTTGAATTTATTCCAGGTCATTTTTTTGTTATGATAGATAGATGAGTGACTTCTGATGATTAAAAATACTAACCAAAAATGGAATAAATCTTCTGCTAAAAGATGATGTTCACATTTTAGCAAATCTCTCACACACATCTGCAAAGCCACATATATTTTGTTCCTTTGTAATAAGTGGCAGTTATAAACAGTGGGACTGCCTTTCTCTATAGGATTACAAATGCTGTTTTAAGTTTTTAAAGACTTTCATGTAGAAAGACAAAGAATAATAAAAAGAAAAATAATAAGCACATAGCCATAATTATTCTTGGAATTTTATATAATTTAAAAATCACAAGAGGACAGATTATATGGTTCACAAATAAAAGCAATACATGTGACTTTGATGTAATTGCAGAAAAGGAAAATGCCCTGTGGGCAATAAGATAATATATATAGTGGTTAAGTAATAGGCAATTTCTTACCAAAAAAAAATCCGGTCTATTTTTTAAAAACAAAGAGTAAAATAAAGTCTCAATAACTTTTATTAAATATACCAAATTAAATCATAGTAAATGACTTTACTATTTCAAAAAAAGACAGACATTTTGATAATGTATAAAAACAACAAGATTTATCTTTATGCTTTTATGAGAATTATTTTTAAAAGACAATAAATTAATAGTGAAAGCTGGAAATATTTGCATCATGTAAAATGACTCAAAATCAAGATACACAAATACAAAGAGGTATATTTCAAAGCAACGAATATTACCAAGAAAAGAAAATGGTAACATTATGATACCATTGATAAATAGAGGCTTCAGTTCACCAACAGGAAAAAACAATCCCAAATGCAGTTTTACTGAAATCTGTTCTTCAATATACATAGAACAAAATTCATAGAAATGAAAGGAGAAATAAGTCCAAAAATGACAGACGTTTTCCATACTTTTCTGTCATTAATCAATGGTAAAAATAAGCAGAAAATCAAAAATACTGTGGAAGAGTCGAACAACTTTAGCAAATTGATCATAATGTCCTTTATAGACTGTTCAACCTAAAATGAACAGAATAGTAAGCTTCTCAACCACGCATGGAACATTCACTATGACACTTCTGGCCACAGAACAATTCTAATGAATTCAAAATTCTTTAAGAGATACAATATATGTTCTCTGGCCACAATGAAATAAAAGTAGAAATCTATACCAGAAGGATACAAAGTCTATCCTCAAATGTTTGGAAGTCAAACCATAACTTTCTCTATAACACAAGAATCAAAGAAATCATAGACATTATTTAAACTATGTTGAATTGAACAAATGAGAAACAGTGTATAGAATCTGTCAAATTTCAATAAAAGAGTAGAGGGAAATATGTAGCATTAAAGTATTTAAACTAAGAGTTATAAAATTAAAGCCAGAGGATTATAATTTAAGAAGTAGAAAACTAAAAATTAAACACAAAGTAAGCAAAAGAAAGAAAACAGAAAAACCAATACAAGTGATGGCAGAAAGCTGGTACAAAAAACAGTAAAATCCATAAATCTTTAACCACATTGAACACAAAATTAAGAGAAAAGAAACACAGATTTTCAGTAATAGGAATAGAACAGGGAATATCACTTGGAACACTGTAGGAAAAAATGGTATTTTATAAATAAATTTGTAGCAATACATTTAACGACACAGATTAAATGGACAAATTTTGTAGAATTTGACCTGCACACACACCCTCACTCAAAATAAATATCATGAATACCTATATCTCTACTACAAGTTCAATTCATATTTTAAATATTTTGAATTTATTATTAAAAATTGAAATTGAATTCATAACTAAACAAAAGCATTCTGAGCCTTTCCTATCCAGTTCCAGATTACGTCACTAGTAATTTTTATCTAACAATTTGGAATTAATAATATCAGTTAACCCAAAGTCTTCTTTGAGATAGAAGAAAAGATAACAGTTTCAACTCACCCTAGAAATCCAAGATAAGACCAATATTGAAAATAAGGAAAGGACATTAAAAAAAAAAACAAGACACCAATACTCAAATGAATATAGATTAAGGAATATTTAACAAAATTATAACAAATGAAATCCCAACAATCAATAAAATGGACCATGACCAAAATAGACTTATTTTAGGAATTAAAGATTTGGTTAACATTTCTTAATTAATGTAATTTACCATTTAAGCAGATAAAAAAAGCAAAACATGATCATCTCAAAGAGTAACAACAATATTTAACTAAGTTGAGCATCAATTTGTCACTAAGTGAAGGTACCTTCCCTGATATGATAAAGACAACTTTATTGCCTAAGTGAAATATACTAAGAAATCAATAAATTAGCCACAAGTAATAACATGTGAGTTTAAAATGTTTGCAGAGTGTTTATTTAAACCAATACCCAAAAGTCAATTGTGCTACAAACAATTAGAAAATGTAATTTACATACAATAAGAAATACGAATATGTACTTATGAGTCTAAGAAATTATTTTCAAGTCCTGGAAATTACCTAAATAAATGGAGATCTGTCCAAAATAAAAGGATCAGAAAACTCGACACAGTGCTGCTAAAGTATGGTTCTTACTTGATCTGTAGCTTCAACAGAATTCCAAACAAATCTGAGATGTTTTGTAGAACGGGCAAGAATGTTTGAAAAATAACAAAATTGAAAGAGTTATATTACTTCAGGAATTACTATAAACTGCAGTTTATAAAGCTAAACTAACAAATACATCTGGCATTTCGAAGAGCTACCCACATAAATTAGTAGAACAGTTGAATCCATCAGTAATACTTATAACTGGTCAATTAATTTCTAATAAAAGTGGCAGAATAATGAAGAAAGGATAATCTTTTCCACAAATGTGTTAGCTAAATTAGACACACATATAACAAAATAATAAACCTTAATCTTTACTGCACATTATATTTAAAAAGTAACAAAGTGAATTATAGACAACAATGGAAAAAGTCCAAACCAACTATAGAAGTTTAGCAGAAAATATAGGGGCAAAAAATCTTTTTAACCAGATGTGGGTATTTTTTTAGGGGAAAGAAGATGTGAAACATGAAAACTAAACACTATAAATTCGCCTTCTTCAAAGTTAAAAACTTTTGCTTTTAACTTACAAATGAGAAATAGAAAGACAACCCATACACTAAAGGACTTCGTACAGCTGGTTGTGGGGGCACACGCTTGAAGTCCCAGAGACCGGGGAAGGCTGACATGGCAGGGACACTTCAGTCCATGAATCTGAGACCAGCCTGGGCAACATAGTGAGACACCAACTGAAAGTCAAACAAAAAACCAAATGCAAAATACATGTTTTCTAAAATATTTATATGCAGTACTATATAAAGTCTCTCATAAGTGAATAATTACAACTCAAAAATCCAATTAAAAATAGGAAAAAATTTGAATGGACACTTTGCCAAAGTATATGAACAGTATGAAAAACCAATAAACATAGAAAAGACACTAAGTATCATCAGTTCCCAGGCGAATGACACTACCTGCGAAGTAGAAAGTCTAACTCTAAAAGGGGTATGCCAAGTGCTGACTAGGATTTGGTGCAAATGAAGAACTCAGTTAATCAAATTATACAGCGATTTGGGGTAAGTTTAGTGAACTTTTTAATATACGTCTACCAATTGTGTAATTATATTTTTAAATATTTATCATAGAATAATGGGAATATATCTTTACACAAAGATTGCACTCAAATTCTTATTGCTGCTTTATTCATCATAATCCCAAACTTCAAAAATCCAAGTGTCTATGAACTCATAAGCAAATACACAAATTGTGGTTTATACATACAATGGAATACGAGTCAGCAACAAAATCTAGTGGATTGCTTAAATGGGCACAAATGAATTCCAAAGGAAGTGTGCAAAACAGGAGAATCTACACATAAAATACTATGATATTTTGGGAAAAAAAATCAAAATAAATGATGGCATGATAGATTCTATACAACGATTTTTGTGGTGGTTATGTAACTATGAACATTCATCAAAACTCATTGAATTGTACTCTCTCTCTAAATTGGTGAATTTTATTGTAAGTAAAGTACACACCAATAGACCTCCTTCAAAACTATAAAAATCAATCCTTGACATCAAGAAATCCGTAAGCCTATTTTATATTTCTTCCCCCAGGCAGGAAGCATTTAAATAAACGAGCCCTTTCAGCAAAAGCCTTCTATAACTCGGAGACGTGGGAAATATATTTGTAGTGTTTATTTTTAATAAAACAGCTCCTGCTGGAAGGGTGAGCTCTTCTTCTTACAGTCCAGTGGAAGTGTGCGGCTTGTTTAATTTGTTCTAAACTGATCAATCTGTCAGAGAGAATATAGGTGAGGATGCCTCCTACTGGTGTCTTTCTAAATCTGTTTTCATGATCTAAATATGCTACTCAATTGTCTGAGCTTAGTCGAACGTCCTTAGAAGCCCGTGAAATATTTCTTCATCATCATATTTTGCACTACGTATTGTACTCAGTGAATTTACTTAGGCTAAATTAATATTACATGATTAATTATTTTAAGCACAAATCAGCATTGCTCATTAATGTTTTGCTACGTTTGCATAATTCAAGGGCATGATGTAGATCTGAAACAGAAAGGGGAACTACAAAGGAGAAAATGAACAGGTTGGAAAATTTTAAAAATTCTGGAAGAGATGGCAGTGTCCCATTTTGCAAAATGTGCAGTCTTCGAAATGGGAATGTTTAACTCCAGGAGACCCGATTACAAATTTCAGCTCCAGCCTTTACTGTCTGAATGACACTGAACAAGCCAATCAATAATACAGGGCCTTGTTCCCTTCTTTTTCTGGGTTATTGCGAAAATAAAATAAAGTAATGTTAGTGAAAAGATTTGTGAGCTAGATATTAATATACTAAACCATACTACATTATATGTGAATTTGTGTTTCTAATACAGTTATTCCACAGAGTTCAACTGGATGCTCAGATACTATTTGTTTTTATTGCTAGTATTGCTGTACTCAGCATAGGAAAAGCTAAAAGACAAGAAGCAACATGAGCATTTCCAGTAAAAGAAGTGGCCTCAGCAACGGCTTAGGATGGAGGAGAAAATCGTGAAGACGGGATTGGGAAAGTGAATAACGTGCGTTTGGAGCATAATTTAAACTGCTCAGAGGGGAGGTAGGAGAAAGGCAGCTTGGAAAGATAAATGTAGCTCTTATTGCACAAAGGTCTGAGAGTGAGGCTGAATAGTGTTGACCTATTTCAAAAACAGTGGGATTTCTGAGGAGCTAGGTAATATGATCAAGATTTGCACAAGAATGCTTATGCTGGCATTGTTGAAAGGAAGGTGGAGAAAGGAAGATGGAAAAATGCTTTGAAGGGTGCTGTTTTCATCCAACACTACGTCTTGGGGTTTATCCACATTATTCCCCCATGATCAGAGACACCTGCACATGCACACAGAGTCAGAGAAGGCCCAGCACATTAAAAGCAGGGAGAGAAAAATCACACCATGAATCTTTGCTTTTCATCCTCCCTGGCAGAGATGTTTGCGACCTCACACCCTCCTCCCTCAGCTGCTCTGCGACTTTACCCCAGACTGCAGCCTCAGTAACTAAAGACATTGCCCAGTACTCTCTTTCTGTGGGGCAGTCCCGAAACCATTTGTCAAGTAGCTTCAGTTCGTTTTGTTCAGCCTCTTCTTAACGAGTTTTTGAAGGACTTAGTAACCTTTGAAAATCAATTCAGTCTTGTCATGAAGCTGCCCCTTAAAAAATAGACACAGTATCCCAAGTGGATGCGCTGCAAGAAGTACAAAGAATTACCTGAAGAAATTACAAATCGTGGGGCAATCGAGTCAGCATAACCGTGTCTCCCAAATCTGATTGTATCTGAGTTTAGCAGCTCGCCTTTTGAAGGCAAAATGTTTATTTTCAGCTATTTCCATGTTCCTGCCTGTTCGGGCCCATGATGACATTCTGAATAATTTTATGAGATTGGTGGAAAATACTTCTCTTGAGGAGGCAGTACACTGACCCTGCAATTACACTCTGCAAACTATAACAAACATGAAAACCAAATTCCTGTCTTTTATTGTAGATGTTCAATTTATGTGTCATAGTAATCTCGTAGGTGCACACTGTCATGACAACTAACCTTATAAGAAAAGAAAATTAATTTCAGAGAGGGTTAAAAATATGTTCTCCGAATCAGACAAGTAGTCAGTGATATGCTGGAGGCAAGATTAGTGCCCGGCAGTCTTACCACAGAGCCATTATGCTCCAGTGTATGCTGCCACACACGGCTCTGACTTCCGCCACGAATTTTACGACTCTGTGTACTGAATTACAGTTAAGTGTGTCCAGGTCTCTCTTTCCACCAATGAATAAGAGCATGCAGAAAGCACACTTAGAACAGTATCCGACCAAAAGAGTTTAAAAAATCATAGCTAATATTAATATAATCATTAAAATAGAGAGGGAAAGACGAATTTTCTTCTGCTGCTACCTAGAAGAAGACTGAAAACAGAAGAAGGATTTTAAGAGATAAAATGTAGTGAGAACGCTTGCCAAGGCAGATGCACATGCTTGGAGACAGAGGAGGAGGCTGAATTTGCAGAAACTGAAGTTGAATTAAAAGATAACTTAGGAATTCTGTAGTGAGAAAGGAAGCTTGAAATGTAGCCAGGGCCTAAATTGAAGAGTATAAATTCGTATCTTCTTTTTGCAATAGAGAAGATATTAATAGACATATTAGGAGGTAAAGGACCTGAATATATGCATTTTACAAAAATAATTTTGGAAGAGCAGAGTGGAGGATGAGTTGAAGTAAGGAAATTGTAGGAAAAGCAGTGAGAAGATACAGCAAGTTGCCCATTATTAAGACCAGCCAATTAAAGATTTGCATATGTAGAATGCTTACTCTGTGCCAAGCACTATCCTGAGCTCATTAACTACGCCAACTAATTTCATTTGCGCAATAACCATATGAAAAGAATACTTATTAAGGCTATTTCTCATCACTTTTCTCTCAGAAGTGTCCTGGTTTGGACTGTGCAATCACATGGTCATGATTTATGTGACAGTTTTTTCCTGAGCGAGGATAGATGGCCAAAGTCCTGTGAAATGGCGCTATAATGTAGCATGTAGAATGTTTGTCCTTGTGTTGGGAAGGCTCAAAAGACAGAAGCCTTGAGTGTAAATTCTGGTTCTTCCCTGAAATTGGTTAATTTATCAGTCATTTCTGACAATAAATTAAAGCTCATTTTAGTTAGAAGGGATGTTATGAATCATCCAATCTGACAATAATTTATGTGCACGTGGACACAAAAGCCCTCTACATGATATTCAGGGAGGCTATAAACGCCCCCTTGTCACGTGCAATCTTCTAGGCTAAACTTGGAATGTTATGGTAAATACACTTTTCATTTTTTCCTAAAAAAAAAAAAAAACAAAACAAAAATCCTCCCTACCATTTTATCTCATTTTCAGAGTTAAGAGTGATTTATCTTGGAAAACATATAAAAAGTTGAATCCAATAGAGAGAAAGAGTATTTTGTACTATTAATGACACAGACACCAGCACTCGGCTAGTTTGTCCTCTTTTTATTCAATACCATAAAAACTATTGAAAAGGTGAGCTTTCACATTGATTTTAAAATAGAGGCTGTTGACCGTAGAAAAAGCAATTAGTGACAGTGATTCGGGACGTTGGGTTTTATTTGTTTTAATTACAGTGTCTCCAGTGCAGAGAACATAGCCTGATACATAACAGGCTCAGTAAATATTTGTTTAATGAGCTAATACATACATATCTTGCCTTCTACACACAAGCTTTTCTCATTCCTTGTACTGTTGCAATGTTGGATTCCGTGGCCAAAATGCATATTTCAAACACAAGGTGGAGCCATTTTACAGTTATTTGCAAAGAGGAGTTAAAGAGAAAATCAAATGGCGTAATATCTTGCATTTGTTATAGTGATTTAAATCCAGAGTCCAAGAGGAAATTTTTAGATAATTTATCCAGCAGATCTACTCACTTAGAAAACTTCATACAAGGTAAATCGGCCACAACACGGGAATTCCTGACAAAGGACCGAAATATGGCATGTGCACAACTTCTGCTAATACAGGATTAGTGCGAATGGGCAGTGTCCTAATCCAAATGCTATTCACTTAGCAGTCAGTAGATACCACACTGCAGCACCCTTTTGGTCCCTTGGCATGTTTGAATGGCCAGAAACTTTTACCAGAGAGCTGAACAAGGATGCAGAGCTCCTCTGACATTTTAAGTGCTGACATGTGGGCCCCAAAAGTCTTTGAGGGAAAAACAGAAAGAACTATTACATGCCCACATTTCTACATTTACTTCAGATTCAGGTAAACTGAAGGACTGAGGGGTAAGAGTGGCAGAGCCTGTAGTTTTGGGAGTGGGGTGACAAGGCTGTGGGGGAAGCAATTGTGAAGCACACTCGTGCCTATTCCAAGTGCAGATGACCCTCAGTGTAGCTTTCACCTTCAGTGATGGGGGAAAGAGACCTGAAGAGACTTTCTGCATCTTACTCAACACTATTTCCCAGCAGACCATCTGCTTTTTTTTCCAGGATCTTTCTACACACTTAGTCGATCAGGAATATATGCATACATTCCTGTCCACACACACACACACACACACACACACACACACACACACACACACAGATTTCGCAAAGCTTCTAATTATGGCCATCAGCCTCATCCCGTCCGTAGTGTGCTAGGTTTTTGTGGGCTATTTATAACCAATTATTAAAATACTAACTTATTTTGAACATCTTTAAGTAACGGATATGATCATCTTTTGTTCTCTCAGTTGTATGATCTAAGATTCTTCCTTTCTCAACCCTCCAAGAGAGGTAGATCTTAAATTTCAAACCACCTGTAAAACATCCCTGTCTTGCCAGGCAAAATATATAAAGACAGGCCTGGGGTAAGTGATAGCTCATGGCTGGCCAAGACTCAGTTTTGGAGGTTTTTCTCAAAGATCCTTTCATAATTTCTTATCTTCTCTTTTTATTTTTCCATTTGTCAAATCTTCAAAAAATTTTTTAAAATGTATTTTCAAATGGATACATAAAGCACAAAAATATGCATATCAATAGGGTACCATTATATATATATATACACACACACACACGGCATATTATACACAAACACACACATATGTGTGTGTGTCTCTGTTTCAATTAGTTTAAATTAGATGTATATCCCCAGACATTTATCATTTTCTCATTATGGTGAAAACATTCAGGATTATTTTGTCTAGAGTTTACAAATGAGAAGATATAGTATATTGTCATTATCTGTAGTATATTGTCATTTATTCTGTTGTGCAATAGCAGGCCAGGACTTTTTACTTCTATCTAAGTATGATTTAGTATCCTTTGATCAGCCTTTCCTAAACCCTCCTCTCTACTCTCCGCAGGCTCCGAGAATCCACCATTCGACTTTCAGTTTCTATGAGGTAAACCTTTTGAGATCACACATATGAACGATACCATGCATTACTTGTCTACCGCTCCCTGGTTTATTTCACATAATGCTTTCATTTCCATTCCTGTTTACAACAACAGGGTTTCATTCTTTTTATGGCTGAACAGTATTCTATTGAATACATACACCATATTTTCTCTATCCATCCATCAGTTGATGGGCATTTAGGTGGTTTCCATTTGGGGCTATTGTGAAGAGTCCTGTAAAGAAGACAAGAGTACAACTGTCTCTTCAATGTACTTGTTTCATTTCCTTTAGAGAAGCAGCTAGAAGTGAGATTACGGGATTGCATAGCAGTTCTATTTGTAATTTTGGAGTACCTCTGTACCACTTTCCACGACGGGTGTGTTAATTTACAGTCCCGCCAACATTGTGCATGGGTTCCCTTTACGCCACGTCCTCACCACATATGCTATCTTTTGTTTTTGATAGAAGTTACTTCTAACTAGAGTGATGTGAAATTTCATTGTGGTTTTGATTTAATTTCCCTGATGATTAGTGAGGCGGAACATTTTTTGTGTACCTGTTGGCTAATTTTATGTCTTCTTCTGAGAAAATTTGCTTATGTCTACTGACCACTTTTAATGAGAATGTTTGAATTTCATTACTGGTTATATTTCTTATGTATGGTGAAAATTAACCCCCTCGAAGGCATGTATGTTCCCTCATTCTTCACATCGTTTCTTCACTCATTGATTGCTGCATGGGTTTCATCCAGTATAATCCCACTCATCTATTTTTTGCTTCTGTTTTCTATGCTTTGTGGTCTTATTCAAATAATTCTTGCTTATTCTGATGTCCTGAAGTGTTTCCCATATATATATATGTATATATCTATACATATACTATATCTATATAGATATATACATATATCTCTCTATATATAAATATATATATAGATATATACTTTTTTTTTAATTAGTAGTTTTGTAGTTTCAGGTCTTACCTTTAAGTCTTCAACCCAGTGAGAGCTGATTTTTCTAACTGGTGAGAGATTTTTGTAGTTTTATTCCTTTGCATGAAAATACCCCCATGTTTCCCACCTCTTTTAGTTGAAAGGCTGTCTTTTATCCAAAATGCTCTTAATGTAGTTCTCAAAAATTGGTTGGCTATAAATGTGGAGGTTTACTTGTATGCTTTATATCTTTTTCCATGGTTCTTTGTACCTGCTTTTACTCCAATATCTTGCTAACTCAATGACGGCCGCTTTGTACTGTATTCTGAAGCCATGTAGTGCAAAGCCACCTGCTGTTTCCTTTCCTCAAGATTGCTTTGGTTATTTGGCAGAAATGTGAAATCTTTTTATTCAAAACTCTAGAATATACATGTGACAATCTTGCTGCATCAGTTAACAAACAATGTTTTAAATTTTTAAATAATTTCTTTGCTATATATAATACTGACATTTTTTCCTAGTGCCTTGCAGTAGTATATTAGAATAGCCATCCTATAGTACAAGTCCCTTAGCAGCCTGAGGAGTTCTGCTACTAAATAAATTTTGTATTTGGGATTATTTGGGAGGACACAGACAGAAGCAGCAGTTGGGGGACCTACGGTCAAGAGCACATACATTAGAAATTAATAATGGAAGTTAATCTCATGTGCTCTGCAAAAGTCTTAGAATTTCCAGATGAAAATTCAGGTACATGGCTGACGAAAAGAAAAAGAAAAAAACAGAGATTCAGTGGTAAGCAACTATGAAGAAAGTGGTACATCAGTGAAGAATAAAAAGCTACACTATACGCCAGCTAGCTTACTAGAGAGAATCATTGAAGACACAGTCAAGAAGAGTTTAACTGGGGTCAGAACAAACCTCAAAGATTAGCCTTAAAAACTATCTCTGCTTAGATTTAATTGGATCAGATTTAATTGGATTCTATTGAAACTCTGGGGTATTATTGAGAACAATAGAGCAATCAGCCAGCAGTTAGAGAAACCTAAGAACTGACTGTAGTACTAAAATAAGCGTATGTTTTTAAGGGGGACCATAGACAGAGACACCCGAAGGGGGCCTTTCTAAGACTCGTCGTACCATGGTGTCTGTGTGCCTGCCAAAGGCTGAGGTCCCAGAGGAGCAATATCAGAGGGTTTGTAACTGTTGGGAAGGTAAATCTCATTAAAACTACCCAGCCGAAGCATTAAACAAATGAACAGACAGACAAACAAACAAACAAAAAACCCAAGGAAAGCAACCTTGGGAAGGAGGGAAGACTCTGTATGCAGAAGTACTATAACACATATTCATGAGCATACAATCTAGAAATTCAATATATGAGGCCAGTCTCGGAGTCATGTACCAATTTATAATTAATTTTTTATTGATTAATTTAGTGGAAGGTCATTAAATTGGAAAGTCAGAATGAACAATTTAAAACAAAACTCCTCCTTCCCCAAGTAAAGTTCCTCTTCTGTATGTACAGCTGGAGTAGTTTATCATTTGACCCAGAATGCTAAGCAAGTGCCTGGCTAACTCTATTTGATACTTAGTCTTGGAGAGACGTTTTTCTTTTAACTCAGGGAACATAATATTTAGTTTTTACTGTGTAGGGTAAAGCTTCTGATGTTTACCTGGGAGGTGGCTCCCTTGGTCAAATCTCCAGTTTATGACACCTCTTTCCTAATAGCCACTGATTATAATTCACTGCTAAATTTTGAGACTAGCAATGCCCAGAAACTGAATTTGGGGTTTCATTTAACTCAACATCTAATGACCAGTAACATATACTATCAATTTCAATGTTACTTCAAACATGTTATGACTTCTAACCCTTAATGTCTTCATATTTTCATACCCATCAGCCCCATTTTGTCTTTATTTTTCCTTTTGACCAGTTTAGATTTCATGTCTCACTGTTATGATCATTACTTTGTGAACACCCCGGATTCTATTCCCTTTTCCCTTCCATCATTTTTACAGGAAAAAAAACCTCAATCATTTGTCATTTCTAAGCTTATACCAGGGCAGCTGGAAAGATTGATACAACTGGGTAGAATAGCCTATTGGTTTTTCTAAGACTGCTCTAAAAATACCGCAAATTTGATCTCTTACAATAACAGAAAATTACTTGATTGATGTTCCAGAGGCTAAAACCCTGAAATCATTATCCTGGACTCAAATCTGGGCATCGTCAGAGCACTTCTCCCTCCGTGGGCTCATGACACAGCGTGTCACTTAAGCTTCCGGCCTTCTGGGGTGGCTAGTGTTGGTTAACATGTGGCTACATCACTCCAGTTCCCACCTCTGTGATCATGGCCTCCTCCTGTTCTATGACTTGCATCTCCCTCTTCCTCACTTTATGTTATCATAAGGACATTTGTGTTGACATTTAAAACACTTTTATAAATCAAAGACAATCTCTTTAAAGATTCTTAGTCACAACGGCAAAAATTTTAATATGTGATTGAACATTAACGGTCTCCAGGGATTATGACTTGATTCTTTTGGGTTAGTGTTATCGACCTTCCACAAATAATTCCATAAAATTCATGATATCTAAATTCTAGTATTTTCTCAACACTACTTAGCATTATTTACTGACTCTCCAGGGTGATTGCAGATGCTCTTTCCCCCTAACTTTCCATATTCTTTTTCTCGAATATTTCTGGTATCCAGAGACTTTGACTATAAAGTCTACAGTGATGTTTTACATTCTTGTCTTTCCAACTTTACTCTATGACAGAGTTCCATGACAGTTTGCCTGCTCTGCACCAGCCACCATTTATTCGACCATATAGTTCTTTCTTAATTCAGTGCATATGATATGTAACATTACCTATCTCTGATATCCTGATTCCTATTACTATTTCTCCTCTCATCCCGCCTTCAAACCAAAACCAAGACTATGCTTATTTTTCTGGTGTCAGAAAGTATCACTCTGCAGAGGGCTTTTCAGATGACACCACCGTTTCCTGTGTCCCCACTTTTCCCACAATCTCCCTCTTCTGTCTGTTCAATGTAACTAGAGACTATGATTGTGTATTCACAATTGTATACATATTGTTTAGTCAGATATTTGTAACATAAAATGAACTGTTATTTTCTAAATGAGGCAGTTCCTGAGACACAAATGGTAAAATGTCACACTTTTATGTTGCATAGCATCATACTTGTGAAGGTGAACTCGGGAGAGTTGTATTTGAATCCTGGCTTCTGCACATTTTAGCATGACGGATTTGGACAAATTAGGTAATATCTAGAGAGTCTAGCTGTGATTATTTTAACCTAAGAGTTTCAAGTAGTAATTCTAAATCTAACCAGCTCTTTCACAGTGGAGAAATTATTTTAAATGTTAGATCTCAGTTTCTTTGACTTTGCAACACTGGTTCTAGACTCACTGATCTATAACATTCAAGTCGTGTGTAAATTCTATAATCAATTTTTGTGTAAGTGTCTAAATTAAAAGAAACAATAAACAGATACAATGAAGTTTCTTAAAATTTCTGAGAAAAATTTCGTAACTATGCTAAATATTTTTGACCATGTAATCTTTTGGATGTTTGTTTGTAAATGAAATATAGTACATAGAAATGAGGGTCATCATGACATCTATCCTTCCAGATTGTATTGTGCTTGACTGAAGAGTTGACTAGCTATATTTGCCAGTCACTTTTCATATTCATCATTTGACAGATTGGAAAGCTGTGACAAAGAGCTAATTTCAGTTCAGTTTGAGTTATTCTTTGCCGCTTTCATAGAAATAGATGGATGTGTTCTTTGTGAAACAGATGATAGTTTTGGACAACCCATTTGTGAGATGGATTGCTGAGAAACAGTACAAGTTAACTCCCAGTTCTTTATCTGTATATATTGTCAGGTTGTAGAGAAAAATAAGTAATAGCTTGTGTACAATAAGAAAATGTCATACATTTAAATCATTAACTACTAAACAAAAATAGTTTTTAAATGACTTCAGGTTACTTTTCAGGTAAGACTTGTTGGCAAGCGTGTATGGATTGTTAGATCCTTTATGTCAGAACAATGAAAGATATTTAGCAAAATCTTGCACTGACTAATGCAGGGGAAAGAACAGTGATCTTGGAATGAGAATTATCTGGATTCTGGCTCTGTTATTGACACGGACATCCTTTATAATGATATATCTCATGAAGTTACATGATACAACAATATTTCTCCTTCACTGATGTATACTGACTCAAATATTTCCTTATAGTTTTATATAATATACATGTCAGTTAAAATAACCTAATGCAAGTAAAATAAGATTCAATTCAAGCTAGCTTAAAGAAGAAATGCTTCTATTTCACAGAATATGATGTCCAGGGGTGCGGTGACTGAATAAGCCAAGTCGTTCAGGGCCCAGGTCCTTTCTACCTGTCTGTTATCATCGTTTGGTTGGAAGTTAACTGCAGATGGTCCAAAAATAACACCAGAAGACACACCTTTCCAGGGTCCAAAGACAATTCCTACATCCTTAAAAAAGAGCTACAAGCACTTCTTGGAGTTTCGCATTACTATATATTATGGTTTAGGTCCAGAGGTCTCCCACAAGACTTACAGGTTCATAAGAAGGACTTCTGGAATATGATTGGATTATGCGGAGTTATAACTGATTCCCTGGTCAGAAAATGTGGGTCACTGGGGAAGTGTGGCCTGGATGGGTTTATCTCACTTCCTGGGTCTTTCTGCATGTCTTCTGCCTCCTGCGTCCCATTAAGTGAGCAACTATTCCTCTGCTATGCCTCTCTGCCATGGTGTCCTGCCTTGGAGCCACTGGATTATGGACTGAAAGATCTATAATCTGTGAGCCAAAATAGATCTCTCCTTTAATTTATGGAGGTTGGGTATTGTGTCCCAGTGAAAAGGAAAATAACTGCAAAAATGTATACACAAAGAAATATGTGTGTGTGTGCACAGAAATGTATGCTATTGTATTTGACGTCTTAGAACATTTCCTTCAAAGTAATGAATAAAATGAGGTAGTCCACTGGCCGATAACTGTGCTAGACAAAATGGAAAAAGAAAACAAATAAGCTCGGGGGTATAGAACCCCAGTTAAGGAATGTATAAGTGCCCAGAAGTTTTTATGTCTGCCCTGAAATAAATTCACACGGCCTATATCAGTAGTGCTGAGATTGTTGAAAACAAAACCTAGGGCCTCATCTGACAACATAAATCAAATTCCCAACCTCTCAGAGTTTTTCTGTTAAACCAAGAGTTGGAAGGCAATAAAATCTGGAAAATGGGAATAGATCATATCAGAAGATCTTAATGAATCCCAGGGCCTCAAACCCCTAAATTCCGACGAGTTGTTTTTGCCAGTAGCCCCTGCCCCTCTGCTTGCCAGCTTTGCCTGCGCAATTGATAATGACCTCCCCTGAGGTCTCTTCCTTGCGAGATGCTGCTGGTTCTCCTGGAGGTTGGTCTTAGCCTGTCAGTTGAAGACCCGAATAAAAGAAAAGAGGCGAATTTTCCACCGCACGAGATAGAATTCCTCCTGCTTGCAGGTCTGTGACATGGGCTTTTTTCTGCCTTTGGACATTCACGCGTACACTGGTTTTCCCAGGTTCCTGCTTGCTGGCCTTTGACTGGGATCTGCACCACAGACTCTCCTGGTGCTCAGGCCTCCAGCTGTGGACTGGAACTATATCATCAGTTCCTGGTATCAAGATTATTGACTTATTCTGTAATCTTGAGGATTGTTGACCTCCACAACTGATACCTTTAATTTCTCGCTCTTCACTGTCTCTGTTAGAGCAAAATAAACAGATCTATCTATATTTGCTATAACGAAGTCTGCTCTCTCACTAAAACATCTTAGGTAAATATTTCCTCCTACACTCTTTTAGTACATGTTTTTTCTTCATCTTGTTATAAGTTGTCTTAGATGTATTTTGCTTTATTTCTGCTTTCTCTTCCAACAAATTAAAGGTAAACTTTTATCAAGTAATTATAAATGTGTTACCCACTACGCAAAGAATTTTGTATTCATTATTTAATTCAGTATAACCTTGCTTTCTGAGCTAGACACAGTTATTAATATTTTGAAGCTGAGAAATACAAGATTCAGGCTTCTTAAATATCGTTATCTTTCCCCACAGCGAACAGTAAGTCATAGAACTAAGATTCATGGCGTTTTACTTGGTTCTGAAGCTCTTTCTAAAGACCACCATATGATAACAGAACTGATGGTTGGGTTCTTTTTCTTTTTTTTTTAATTTTATTTTAATGGTACATTTTAGATGTACATATTGATAACATTCTTCATAGGGAATTTGTACCTATACGTGACATATCTTGTTGCTTCTTTTTTTCCCATTCTCCTCCCCTCACCCCCCCATTTACAAAAGATTTGTTTCCATTTTTTCCTTCCATTTCTTATTTCTCTTGTCCCTCTGTTCCTTTCCCCCTCCCTTGTTCCCTTTCCCATTTGGACATTTTCTTCCCTTTCCCAATATAATACATTTTAGTCTTTATTTACACTTCAGTTTCTCACACCAGAGAAACTATGTGGTATTTAAACATGTGTGTCAGATTTATTTCACTTAAGAGTATGGTCTCAAGATGCATCCATTTACCTAGGAATATCTCAAGCTTGTCATTCTTTATGGCAGAGTAATACTCCATTGTATAAAAATACCACATTTTCTTAATCCATTCTGCTGTTGATGGGCATTTGGGCTGCTTCCAAGATTTAGCTATTACAAACTGTGCTGCTATAAACATGGGTGTGCATATATCCCTGCGGTACAATGATTTTAATTCTTTTGGGAAGATACCAAGAAGTGGAATAGCTGGGTTCTTAACACTGCTTATCACAGTTTTTGAAAATGACATAAGCTTAATAAATGCCAGTTTCTTGATCTTCAGAAGAGGAGATAACTCTCCAGTTTAAATAGGCATCTTGTGAGTGGTCTCTGAAAGAGTCTCTCCCAGCAATATACTCAAGCAGTGAAACATACAGAAACAGACACAACTTAAAGGAGGAACGGTTCATCGTGGCTCACAGTTCTTAGAGATTTCAGTCAATGGTCGGCTGACTCCAAGACATGGCGGCATGACAAAGGGGCACCGCAGAGGAGGGCTGTTCAGGGCATGGTGAACAGGAAGCAGAGACAGAGATATCAAGGAGGAGGGAAGGAGACATACCTTTCCCAGGCCACACCCCCTGTAACTCACCGTCTCTGACCAGGCTTCACCTCCTGACATCACGGTCAGCTATACTGTGTGCTTCTCAGTGGACTAATCCTCTGAGGAGTGCCACGCGCCTGTGATCCAATCGCCTCCGCAAAACCACCAATGAGCACATAAAGCTTTGGGGGGATATCTAGATATAAACTGTAACATTAGGTTCCATCCATTAGGAGATATTTTTGGCTTTACCTTCAAATAGCTTTACTTTCAAATATTATGCGAAAACAGGAAATTGCCAAACTTGACTATTTTAACATATAAATTCATTAATTCCAAATGGTTCCATTTAACATATGTCCAGAATCCACCTACTTTTCACAATTTCTACACTATTTTCCTGGTTTAATCATTACTACCTCCCACGTGGAGTACTGAAGTAGCCATTTGATAGGGTACTTCCATTTCTATCTCCTTAAGACTGTCTTCTAACTAGTAGCCTTTGTGATCCCTGAAAAGCATAAATCAGACCATGTCTCTTCTTTGTTGGGAATCCTGCAACGGTTCCTCATTTTATTCAGAGCAGGAGTCAAAGTCTCTGTCACTTTTCACATGGTCTTCATGGTCTGACTTCTGTTCCCTGTCTGCACTCATGTCTTATTACCTCCCTCACACGCCTCCTCTGCTCAAACTCCTCTCCAGCCGTGACTTCCTTCTGGTCCTCAAAGACTGGAAACATGGCTCCATTTCTTCACGTCCACTTGCTGTTCCATCTACCTGTGATTCTCTTATCCAGGTATCAGCAAAACTCCCTCACTTTTATTGGCTCTTTTCTCGTATGTTATCTAATTAGAAAGAACTTTCCTAACCACTATAAAATCGCATCATCTTAGGCTTCTCTTCCTCTTTTACTTGTCATTACAATATTTGTCACTACCTAGTATATTGTGCCTTTGTCAGTTTATTGCCTAATTGTCTAAATTTGCATATTCAGTCAGGGAGAACTTTGTTGTCCTCATTGCTGTCTCTCCCATGGCTCATCACATGAGGTAAAAATAAATATTTGTAAAAGAAAGGAGAAGAGCGGAAAAGGGAAAGAAAGAGGAGAAAGATTGACAAAAGGCAGAAGCGGGGACAGAGGAGAGGAAGGGAGGGAGGTATAAATTAAGCTAGCAGCTTGTTTCAAATAAATTACATATGTGAGTGCAGCTCCCCAGTGCTTCTCTTGATTTCTCTTGAACATCCCTGGACAAGATCCAAAGTTAAATTACTGATGCAGTCTCTTAGGAGTGAGGTTATGAGCTGGATTAGAGCCAGCTCAGGTATGAAAAAGATAAGTAAGGCAGAAGTCAGACAATCTGAATTTGAGTCCTAAATTGTGATCTAATCATAGGATCCAGAAAAAAAAATACAACTTCTATCCACCGGAACTTTCATCAATAGTTATTATGTGTTCTTCCTATTCCAGAAAGTACTGTGAGAATTAATAAAGACACTATTCGAGAAAGTACATCATAAGTGTTGTTTCAGGTAAAATTATATGACTGATAATATTTCAAATTCTGCAACTAGCATAGTAACAAAAATCTTGCACATGGAAATAAAGAAATTGTTCTTCCCATGTGCTTGTTATGTGAACTATGCCTGAAATAATCCATACAGTATAATCGCACTTAACCAGTATGGTCTCATTTCAAAGTAGAAAAGTATTATCTATGTTTTTAAATTTAAGAAATACAATTATAAAAACAATTATATCATAAAAGTATTTGTACCACTGTACATCTTTGGTTTAGGGATTTTATCTCAAACAGAGATTTTCTAAAACTGGTGGCTAATAAACATTTGTTAAAAATGTAATTTTTTGTTCTTGCGTTTTTTTGAAGGGGGATTCCAATCGATAACCAAGAGACAAGGGTTCACTATGGCTTGACGTCTTTCTAGGTTGCCTGAAAAAAAAAACAAACGTAAAAAATGAAGTGAAAATCAAATTAACTGTTTGGATGTTGTCTTTCTAAAGTTTCTTAGGAAACCATGAGATATTTGGACAAGATTCTTTGCCAGCTTTGGGAAGCTGACATTGCATAACTATGCTTTAAATGTCTTTCTGAACACAAGCACTTTATTTTTTTTTTGAGGTGGCCATGCAGAAGCATTTTTTAAAAACTACTAGCAGAGCTGATGCAGACTGTCTCCTCATTGTTGTAGAAGGCATCATCTAATACTTTTATTTGTCTGACCCTCCGTGCGGCTTCAGCATTTCATCTAGGTCTTTGAGACTCTTTTTGTTTGTTGAAACTTTTCGCCCCCAATTTGTTTTAATGTGGAATTCTTTGGCATAATCAATGCCAAGAATAAAACCCATGGATTTTACTCCCAAGACTAAACTTTCTTCGGAACTCCTCCCACTTTTATTTTTAACATCCCCAGTTGCATTCACCTTTATTTGAATAGAAATTTCTCACCCCCTACGTAGTCATTGGCAGGGATTGCCTCTGTCTACCTAAGCTTTGACACTCAAATTCATTTCAAATGAGATCCTTGAAAGAAATTAAAATAGAGTCCTAGTGCTGGGAAAGCTAAAGGAATTCAAGATCATGATTCAAATGTTGCCAGTTGTTATTTTTCTAGGATTCTGTTCTGGAGGATTTATCTACCTGCGTGAGTAACTGAGAGTAGAGTGAGAAAAGTGCACACCTCCAAAGGTAGACGACTCAGAGGCAAGCTCCAAGCTTCAGAGACACAAATATGCTGCCAGTAAACACCCTCAAATGGCCTTACCCCTGCCCAGTCTTTCTAAGTCTACTTTCTTAAGTATTAATTAGCAAATGAACCAATCCAAAACCACTTAAATGTTGGCTATTTACACAGTCTCAGTTTTGAAGAAAAGAGTTTGATTAAATTACTTTTTTTAAAAAAAAGTACAGTGGTGCCAACATTCTTACTTCATTAATTTCTATTTAATAAGATAAACAAAAATGAATTGTCTTTATAGCCCTCCTCCTCCTCCCACACACACCATGCTTCATACTTTCCCCTGAATTTGTATGGGATTAGTAAAAAGGAAAGAATTTTCATGGAAAGGTTATGACTATAATGTGCTGATTGTTACATTAATTCTCCCACCTCCTTCCCAGTTCTATTGCTTGGCAGGAATTTTGGACTTTACTCAGGAGCTGCTTAGTAGCTTGTCAGTGGATGGGATTAGTTTAATCTCTCTCCAGCCTGTAAGTAGTGGGAGACGTTGTCGTGGATGAGGAGCAGTGGTCAAATGGGGAGGGCAGCAAGGAAGGAAAGAAAGGTTGCTGATGACCCATGCCAAGGTTTGTTTTGTCTCAGAACTAAATTTGAATAGTGGGGAAAAGGGAGGGAGAAGCAGAAGGAGATGCCAGGCCTGGTAGTGAATACGAGTGTTAGGTTAGGATGGGTGGTGATGATCTCTGCATGATTTCATTGTGTGGGAGCACATCCAAGCCCTGGGAGCAACACACAAACGGGAGGGAATGAAGGGACTTGGTGATGACTAGAATCCACAACGAAAGGACACTAAGCGAGGGAGAAATAAAAAGGAAAAATTCCTGGGTATGAGGACAGTGAGCGGGAAATGAAGAATTTACACTCATTTTGGCGACCTTATTCATCATGAGGATAATTGTGTTGACCACAGTAAAATAGTAATAAAGGGAATTCCTAACTTCTTCTTCCTCCTTGATCAAGATATCATGAAAATCTAAGTTTGACTAGATGAGTTTTATGACTCAAAGTTTGTAAAATATTTCCCGAATGCTGCTGTGCAAGAGAAATACAAGGAGTTGAGTTGTTATCAACATTTCGAAGTATTGGGACATATGAGAAAAATTTGATTTACATGTTGGTACATGCTATAGTCACTTTATTTCAAATGTTAGTATATACCCTCCTTGTCTCAAATTATGGATAATGAAATTGTACTGCTGAAGGAAGTATGCTTCTTTATACACTTTTATCAACAGTGGAAATGAATTTTTTCTTCAAAAGCATTTTCCTCTTGTGAAATACTCAGTTTTGAAACCAAGTAACACTAAGTATCGCATCAGTCACTTGGGGATGGGGCACATTCTGAGAGACGTGTAGTCGGGATTTTGCTGCTGTGTGGGCATCACAACATGAGTTTACACAAACCCAGAGGTTGTAAGCCAACCGGTAGATGTGAGGTGTTTTTTGTTTTTTGCGAGGCCAAAATTTTTATTATTAAAAGGTCATTTAATTAAAATCCAATAAAACAAACAAATATGAAAGACAAACTAATTTAGTGGCTGTGACCTCTATATGCAAACAATAGATGCAATAAATATGATGTTGCTGCTACCGTAACATCTCATACAAGTTTATGGTAAACTTTTTTTTTTTAATCAGTAGAAAGAATACATAATTGTTATGTGCTATACTTTTACAAGACGGGCTGTGTAGTAGGTTTCATTCAATTAGCATCACTATTACATATAAGTGTAGTACATTGTACCACAGCATTAAGACTGCTACAACATCACTAGGAAACTGGAATTTTTCAGCTTTATTATAATCATGGAACTACTGTCCTGTTGTGTCTAAACGACCCCACCAACCTTACAAGGTGAATGACTTTAAACAAGGTAACAAGATTTATTCTTTGTCTGAAAAATGAAACAAACAAACAAACAAACAGACAGATGTTCTCCTGAGATTATCTAGACTTGACTTGCGTAAAAAGACTGAGATGCGTTTAAGGCATTTTTACCTTTCTAATTTTCCTGTCAGTTATGTTGTAGTATCTGCCCTTTGCTTATAAATTCAGTTGCTGAAGATTTACATCCAAATCTGTAAACTGGCAGGTTTTTTGTACTCTTTGCCTACATATTTCTGGCTTCTTTATCAATAATAATTCACTCCACTAAAATATTTCATACTTTTAATAGACCTATTTAATGTCTATGAAAAAGTTAGGTAATTAGAATATTAAATACATTTTGTGTACACTTCCTTTTTAAAACTCCAAATATTTGGTTGGTTTTTGAAGATTTACTCTGTGTTTAGAGAGAATTCTACTGTTTGCTAAAACTCTGTATTACTTCTATGTGTTCAGAGATTTTAAAATTGTATTAATTTTGCCAAGAAACTACCATTGATTTACTTATCTTTTTAATTCATTGTACGTTACTTTCATCATTCATTGTCTTTTTTATTACTTTGATTTATTATTTAAGGATTTTTAATTTGTTCTTTTTCAATCTTGTATGGATAGCTCAATAATACTCTTTCCTTTTTCAAATATAATTATGTAAGATTTTACCTTTTGCTTTCAAACTATCTCTTTATTTTTCAGAGGCTTCTTTATATTTATATCTTGTATACATAAATACCTATATATGTCTAATAGGTTTAAATTATTCATTTTTAAGAACTATTTAAATTTAATGATGTATCCATGGACTCATTATTTACTTAAAACAGTTTTAAGTTTCAAAATATACTCTTTTTGACTGATAAATTTGTCATCAATGTTTTGTTTTAAATTACTTGTTTTAAGCTTCATAGAGAGTAATCTCCATGATATTTTTAAAGTAAAGGAAGATTCAAAACTTGTTTTATTGTCTAATAATACATTGGATTTCTGTGAATGTTCTTACATCCTTTAATGCCTCTTCACCAATTCATGAAAGAGAATGTATATAATGTTTACTGACTTTGTGTTCCTTGTATTTCTTTTTATGTATTCTTTTAATTTTAATTTTTATTAGTACACATTTGCAGTATATAATGACTACATTCATCATGAGGAACTGGTACATGTATGTAGTTTTCTTCCCTTTCCTCTGTCCTCCCTCCCCTCCTTCCTTCCTCCTCCTTCCATCTTTTGATCTCTTTCCCATTAACTTTGTTTTCTAAAACCTCAACATTAAGTGATTGTATTAATCTGTGTGGCATACCTATTTCTTCAAGAAAATCATCACTAATGCTGAATATGATGCTGCATGCCTAAAAATCACAGCTATTCAAGAGGATGAGGCAAAATAATAGCAAATTTGAGGCAATCCTGGGTAACTCAGTAAGACTCTGTCTCAAAGTAAAATAAAAATGACTGAGGATGTAGCTCAACACTCCTTGGGTTCAGTCTCTGATATCAAGCACAAAAAGAAACAAAGGAAAATAAACATTTATTATTCTTCTTTTGCCCACTCATTCTCACTGGGCCTTTTGTGTTTATTAAATACTCTAATACATCCAAGAGTCAAGGGCGCTTTTATTTTTCTGGAGTACTTCTGTCCCCAAAATTGAGATACTGCAATATTTATCCCCAAGATGACTATTTTAAGAGACGAGGACATTAGAAGAAGAGTACATCATGGAGGGAGAGCTCTCATGAGCATATTAGTGTCCTTATAGAAGATGCCTGAGAGAGACTTTCTTCCTCTTCTGCTATGCGAGGTTCGAGTTTGGATAACTGTCTATCAGTATTTGGGCCTCACCAGGCACCAAATTGCCAGCACACTGATCCTGGCCTTTCTGACCTCCAGAACTAAGAGATAAACTTCTATTTCTAAGCTACTCAGTCTATTTTAGGCAGTCCTTAATACTTTCAGGAATATGCCCAAGAATAGTATACTTGAGTTATAGAAATTTTTCAAACTGAGCCAGAAACTTTGCAAAATCTAGAAGAAACACTAGAAGAAAAATTATTTTCTGGCATTTTTATCGATACTACATTAAATGTATAGATGAACTTGCATAGAAATATTATCTGTGATTCTCTTTCAATCCATAGAAATGTCGTAACCCCCCATTATGTAGATATTCTTTGATTTTTCTCAAAATGGATCCTGCACAATTTATTTTAAACATATTTTATTTTGTCTATTACCACAGTCCAATGTTATATTTTAGTTAGTCCTTCTAATAGATCTGCCCAAGTTATAACTAAAAACATTGATCCCATATGTGCTAATAAGAAACTTCCTCCATTGAGGAGAAGATTCCATTTCATTCTGTGGATTTGTTCATTTAACAAATCATCTACTTTTATTTTTGTATGACTCTTATTTCCCTAGCTTGTTGCAATTACAGGCTGAGGTGGTATCTATTAAATTTAAGGCAGATTATAACTATAGAATTCCTTTGGAATAGCATGGTCAGAGATTTTTATACCTGACCTAAGATTTTCCACAGTACACATTCAATAATAAGCAGATGCAACGTCATTTTCTAGAAGACTTCTCTCAGCTACCTTGTGCATGGCCAATTCATCCTTTCACCTCCATTCTGCTCCCATTAGCTCTGCTCTGACTCTTACATTTCTATCTGAGAATATACTTATCCATTTCAATTTGGCGCAGCTTTCCTTCCTGGTGAGAACATCTTTGTTCATTTCATATGGTGAGATCTGTAAATTTGGCCTGAGATTTTTTTGCTTTTGGATATAACATATGCTTGGTAAAAGGCAAAAAAACAAAACCAAAGCAAAACAAAGAACTACTTGGATTTCTAGTTAGATTCAATGTTGTTTCCAGCCTTCCATTCTGCCTCTAGACTTTGGTTTCCAAATTCCACATTTATAAAGTTAGTGATTATATGAAATACAGTTGAAACTTTGTTGATGCAGTAATTCAACCCACGTTGCTCTTCATTTCTTACTTTGGGAATTCTCACATTATCTTCTTACTAATTTTTCTTTGGAACTTCGCCAAGAATCAGTTTCAAGTTCACATACGTAGTGTGTTGGATACATTGTATCTATTCACGATTATAAAGTATGATATCCTCTGTAATCTGTTTTTTTACTTGTAAATGTATCATGAAAATCATTCTTAGTGTATATACCTGATGGCCACTAATCTTTACCTCTTTATTATTTCTTCTAACATATACCTTACATTCTACTCTTTCCAAATTGAAATAGATTGATGAAAAACAGAACAACAATGGCAACTGTTTATCACAGAGACTTGATTAATTTAACCCTATCCAGTAGGGTGAAAGAGTGTTTCTCAGGTAATTTATCAAAGAGCATGAAGCAAGCTGGCCACACACACTGGTGAACTCTGTTCGCTCTGATTCCCTGGGGCAGAGTCAAAACATTAAGTGAAAATAATGCTGCATCCAGGTACACAATACTGTGGTTATAACATATTTCTTACGAAAAATTTGGGATTTAGGACCAATTCTCAGTGAAATCCTCTCACTGCCCTGGTTTCCATCAAGGGCAAGGAGCGAGTTGTATCCTTCACCTGAAAGATCATTTACTTGCCCAACTCCATTGGCAATTTTAATTTTACATTTGTCACTTTCAGATATCATCTGTCCTGCTACCTCTAGTACATTCTACTTACCTTCCAAAACCCTGCATAAGTTCTAGTTAGGTCCAATGTTGTTTCCATCCTTCCATTCTGCCATGAAGATGCTGTAATCAGGCCATCTTATACCAGTTTTTGCCTTGAAATATCGATAGAACTTACAAGTCTCCAAAACTTAAAAATCAATTATAGTTAAAAGGCAGAAAGGAAATTTTGGGACCTTGAACTTGCCAATCTTATCTCACAAAAGAGAACATAAGACACGCAGTGAGATAAATGGGAATTACATTTAATTTTTCATTATATATGCTATGTAAATATGTATCTTTAGTATTTATACGTGTTTTATATGTATGCATGCATGTGTCCATGTTTACATATAGGCATATAGCATAAGTTTATGCTGTTGCTGGTCACCTTTCCAGTGTTTTCTTTAGTATCCTCCTTAGTTCTAAGCATCCAATGGTATACACTTATTAAATATCCTGAATTAATTTAGAAAAGAGTTTTGCAAAAATAATTCTATAAAGATCTTGAAACCTTAAATAAATAGTATTTGCCAATCAGTCATGATAACCCAACATCAATTTAAGTACACTAATTCAATTTCTTTTTATTCTTCCTCCCCTCACTGCCCCCACCTGTCATTAGAAAATAAGACATCTCAGTAGGACAAGCATGGATTAATGATATCGCTCCTATTCAGTGTTATGCATAATAGCACAAAAATCCAGAAGGGGGAAAAGGCATATTTTAGCACCAATATGAAAGAATGTTTAGGTGGTTTGTCAGTGAGCAGTTACATCCTCCTCTGAACAGAACATTAAAAATCCTTCCTACCACGCCTTTTAAACTCTCTCGTGTGTTGAGCTGTGCTCTGCTGCCGGTTCTAGCCTGGGCCTCGCTCATTTCCCACTGCCGAGATTCTCCAAACGTCTGTCAGCCATTCTCAGCACTTGCCGGGTAGGTCAGCATTACCTCACGTTCTCAGAAGAGCCTGCAAAACGAACTGGTCGTTCCCTCTGCTTATTGTTTATTTTAGGCAAGTGTACCCTTAAGTTTGAGACAGTGTTGGGGGTTACTATTGCCCAGAATAATACCTTGAATAAGATGAAGTTGAGTGCTCTGCAGCCAGTGCTCACTTGGGAAAACCCGAAGAGGTGGCTTTTGGGGGAGAACAAGAAAGAAATGTGATTTAAAAGAAAAGTGCAAGTGTATGTCTGAGATCCTCTCACAGAGGCAGAATACTGACTAGTTGAACAAATTAAGTCTTTTCGGGGGCATTCAGATAAAAGATTTGTTTGCATTCAAGCAGAAAACACCATCATTACTGGCCTTCTGCAGTGTAAATTAGAGGGGCGATGATAATTTCAACTGTGCAAGTGAACAGAAGAAAGAGGTAAGTGACGAGTAGGAGAGGAAGGGGAAATACTGTTGGAGGCTACTTTTCCTTATAAGTAAATAAATTTTTTGAATTTTTTTAACGTCAAATTCATGCAAAGTGGAAAGAACTACACATTTACTTGCTACTTAAAACACTCACCCTAAGTTGTGCAGCAAGTGTGGTAAGGAGCGTGGAGGTTTGTAGCAATGGATGAGCCATCTCAAGTGTTTGCTACAGACCTGGTTCCACAGACGCATGGCAGGGCCTGCCGGCACTCAGAAGTAGAGCTCGGGTCAAGGCTTATATTCGTGTAAGAATCTCATTCAGTATTCTAAATATTTAAAGTAAAATATTTGATAATATTTATGGGCTTGTAGAGGAACTAATTTCTCAATAAGCAGGGATGAGGTAATGACAGATGATTGCAAATAGATTCATTTAAAAGTGTGATGGAAAAAACACAGAAAAAGGCAAATTCACGCACACACACACATAGCATAGTAAAATTTCAGTATAGTTTTAAAATGTAATACTTACTATGTTATGGTATTAATACTCAATGAAAATGAAAAATGAGCCTTTAAACTTGAGTAGGCTTTGGTTTATGTAATTAAAGTTTTGTAAGAACAATCTTTTTTAATATCAGTACAAACTATGAAATAAAACATTCTATCTGATTTAGAGACTGACTGAACCAGATATGTACACATTGAAGATTCATTTGTGTGAATAAAAATAGAGTTCAATGTGAAAGATCATATGTCAATGAGACAATTAAGCTGAATTTTCACCTTGATTGGTGTAGGAGCTGGCCAGGTAGATGGATAAGGTGCATTTTGGGTTGTGTGTCAGTGAGTGCTGAGGATGTAAATTTGGGGTCTATATCTGGTCTCTGACACCATCCTTTCTGATTCCTGCTTTCCTTCCTATCCACCATTACCTCAGCAGCTTTGCTATATATGAGATCCGCCATTCTGCCATGATGTTCCTGCCATGGTGCCATTCAACCACAGATTGAATCTGCTGAAACCATGAACCAAGTAAATCTCTCCTTTAACTTCTGGATGTTGGGTAGTTTGTCCTAGCAAAAGGAAAGTTGAGTTACAGAAAAAAATGATACCAGAAGTAGGTCCAAGGCTGTTAGTGTAACTGGCTATGTGGTTTAGAAGCCTTAGAAAGTCCTTTGTAGGAGGAGTTTGGGAAGGCTTAAGGGTGTGGACTAGAGAAGTCCTTAATGCTGTAAGCATTGCCTTATGTGTGATTCTGGCTGGGGCTCAGAAGACCAGACTGCTGATAGAGATCCAATAGTAAAAGCCAGGCTCAGGAGGTGTCAGGTGAGAAAAAGGATTTCACTGGCAAATGGACTAAAGGTGGTGTGTGTTGCTCTCTGACAAAAGCGGGCATCTACGTTTTGCCCGTGTTCTGAGTCTGTGGGAGACCATGATTAAGGATATTGGACTAATTTATCTGGTGGTTGAGATTTCAAAGCAGGCCTGTGAGGACAGGCAGTGTGACCCTGAGAGGTGGGCAAGTGAAATTGTAAGAATGAAGATCAAGGTGTAATGAAGACCCCAGAAAATCTGAGGTGCTAGAAATCTGAAACATCTGCTGAGGAGAACTACAGGATATAAGTGGAGTCAACCCAAAAGAGAGGCTGTGTGGACTGCAAACAGTGAGGCAGAGCACGGGAATAGGGTTGGCCAAGCCTTTTGGAATTCACGTCTCACCACCATGTGCCCTGGATGCCGGATATGGAGCCAAAGGACTTCCTTTCTCTCCTGCTCGGCTGTTGGCTGGCTTTGGCCTTATTCTTTTGATGAATAAGTAAAAGACACAGCAGTAGAAAGAGAAATACACATACAAACATCCATACATATAAATTAAATGGACATAGGAGGTAACACAGACATAAACACACAATATGCATATTTAAATACAAAAATATGCTACTGTTCTGCAGATATGGGTTAGAATCTTGGTTTTGCTGTATATAGATATGTACATTTGGACTAATTAGAATTTCTAATTTATAGTATTCCAGTAAAATGAATGTAATTCCTGTCTCATAGGTTGTTTAAATAATTACATTAAATAATGCCACATACATAAAAAGTTTGGCACTGTGCCATCTATGTGGTATACACTCATTCGTTTTTTTGACGCTAGCAACTTAGTTCATCTTTGTTTTAGTTGTTTATTAAGAAATTTTCTATTAAGAACAAAAAGAGAGTTAAGGATGTAGCTTGGAGGTAGAGTTCCTTGTTAGCATGTTCAAGGACTTGGTTTTTAGCCTCAGCACTGAAAAATAAATAGTAATAATTAATAATAATGACAATCGATGAAAAAGGCAAAAGTGCTTTACAATTCAGAAACAAAGACTAAAGGAATTTTCAAATGTATTCTGGATATTTTATCAACACTGATTCATGGAAATAAGTACAGTACACTGGTCATGCGAGAGATGCAAATCAAAACAACGCTAAGATTCCAACTCACTTCAGAAGGAGCAGCTATTATCAAGAAATCAACCAAAGACAAGTGCTGGCAGGGCTGTGGGGAAAACGGTACCCCCCTCTACTGTTGGAGGTTATGTCGACTGGTCCAACCACTGTGGAAATCAGTATGGAGACTCCTCAAAAAACTATGACTAGAGGTTTCATTTGAGCCAGCTATTCCTCTGGTTGGTATCTTCCTAGAAGAATTGAAAACCTCATACCACAGCGATATATGCACAACCATGTTCATAGCAGCACAATTTGTAATAGCTAAGTCTTGGAAACAACCCAAATGCCCAATAACTAAGGAATGGCTAAAGAAGATGTGGTTTTTCTATACAATGGAGTACTACTCTGCCATGAAGAATATAAACTAGAGACATTTGTAGGTAAATGGATGCACCTTGAGAACATACTCTTAAATGAAATAAGTCACTCACGAGTATACATCAAACTGTTTCTCTGATATGAGAAACTGTAAATGTCAATAAGGACAAAGAGTATATAGATATTAGGTAAAAGAAAGACAATATTCAAAAGAGAGGAGAACTAGGAAGGGAGAAGGGGCAAAAGAAGAAAGGGAAAAAGGAAAGAAAGGGGAAAGAAAAAAAAATGGAAAAATATAAATAAACCTGCTATAAATAGGGAAGGATGGGGGAGCAGAAGGGAAGGATGGGGAAGGGGGGAAATGAGATACAGCATGTACAAATACAAAATAACCATGATGAATGTGATCATTATGTATACAATGTACCAATACATGTTCTTGGTAAAAAAAAAAAAAAAGAAGTACAGTATATAAGGGTAGAGATGAGAGTGTCTATATAATAAACTTGTTTTAATGGCTACACAGAGATTGGATAGATTAAATTTCCTGCCATACCTTTACAATTTTACTCCTTTTATTTACGCAAGTAAAGTTTTGGTCCAGCCTGAAGTTGTACTTATTAGAAAATACTGTATACATCACACACATGAATACCTGGATATCACCATGGCAACAGGAGAGGCTGGTGGGGATTCTTTACAGCACGAATGCATCAAAACAAACTTAAACTGTAGGTCACACACTCTATTTTGATCAGCATCAATAGCTTTGACAACCAGAGGCTCTTTAATTTTTCTGCTTTGAATAACATGCTAATGATAATTTAAAACCTCTTACCAGTCCAATTATTTAAACACAAGATGAACAAAATTGCATAAGGTAGTAGGGAATACAAAAATGACAATTTTATCAAATTTATTCAATATAAGAATCGACTGTTTGAAATGACACCTTCTGGAACGACTCAAGAGATAGTCAGTATGGAAAACTGTTTTTTCTTTTCTTTCTTTTTTGTTTTTTTTTGGTGCTGGGGACTGAACTCAGGGCCTTGTGCTCGTGAGGCAAGCACTCTAACCACTGAGCTACATCCCCAGCTCCAGGGGTAAACTGTTAATTGGTTCAAATGCCTAGTGTTTTCCAATCATTTGAGAGCCACTTTCTTCAATGCAAAACAGATATGAAGCAGTCTGATAGCGGTATCCACATGAGGATTTTCTAACCAGGGAGCTATATGTGTTTAAAGGAATACCAGTGAAGAAAGATGAAATAATCTTGAATCTGGAGAGGACGTAATAACATATTAACATCAAAGTCTTTAATCTGCTACTGGGATAGATAAAATATTTATAAATAATTATGAAAATTAGCATGGCGTTTTCTTAAACGTCAGTGTCTCCAATC
Source organism: Hystrix cristata (assembly GCA_004026905.1). Taxonomy (NCBI): domain Eukaryota; kingdom Metazoa; phylum Chordata; class Mammalia; order Rodentia; family Hystricidae; genus Hystrix; species Hystrix cristata. Next base: position 65,831 of record PVJO010006757.1, read on the forward strand.
CTTAGTAACTGATTTTTAAAAAGTTTATAGCAGGGATTTGTTGCCTATAATTCATGATGAATGGCCTCAAGGAGACTTATGTATGCCTGAAATTTTAGTCAACCTTTCCCATTCAGGCTCATCTGTAGTATTTTTTCTGGATACGTGACCAAAAGCTCTCAACAGATTTTAAAATAGCTTGTTAACCACAAAAATTATTATGATGATCCTTGTTGTTATTCAGTCTTTGTATTTCTCTAGGAAGTTAAATGCTACATCTGTTATATTACAAAGTAATTTTAAAATGTCTTTCAAGAGCAATCGTAAGTAGTAACTCTGGTCCTGGGAATTTATCCTAAATAAACAATCCAATAGAAGAATAAATCAACAAAGAAATATTTATCGATTGGAAAGCACTTAGCTAATTTGATTTTAAAATAACAATATTTTATTTCACAGAGCATGACATGGAAAAGCAAGAGTTATGTGCTTAGTTAATTCAGTAATTTACTAATCACTTCCTGTACTGTATTTCTGTTCTCCTGAATATCCCCACTCACCCTGGAAGGCTGGGTTACCCAGGGATAAAAACGACTGCAAGGAGTCTCGGCAATCACATGCAGAAGCAAAGTCGGAAAACCGGAAAGTGACAATTTTCTTCATGTGTCTTTGTTTAAAAACCACAAACATTTCCCAGGATTCCCTCAGATACTTCTTCTCTCTCATTGACCAAAGTCGCTTTATATTTCTTTGCCTCAAACAATCACTGAGGAGGAGAGGGTCTGTTCCCTGCAGCTAGAGACAGGACACGGCTTACACTGAAGGGTAAAGCTGCGCAGAGAAGGTAGGAAAATCTTAGTTCTGTTAGCAAGAAAGACTCTGGAAACTATAAATTTCTCAGATCAGTGGCAAACCTATAATGTACTGCCTGTGGAATTTTTTGTGGCGAACTTTAATTTTCACAGTTAAATATTTCCCATATATGCATAAGAATTATAGGATTGTGAACACATGTGTACTAAATTACTCAGCCATCAGCATCAATACTGGCTCAAATTTTCATTAATATATTTGTGATCACCTCTGTACCCCGCAATGATTACATTTCCTTCTATTTTTCCCCAGCTATGACTATTAGCCTGAATTCTGTATTTATAGTTTTCATGCTTAATATATACTGATGCTACACTCTTATACCTGGGTTGATTAATCCTGATTGTCATTGTGACTGGATTAAGAGACTTCAGGGGAGGTGGCTGGGTTGTGAAGTCAGAAACTTCCTGAATGGATCAACTCAATAGCAAGTGGGCATATTGGGGGAAGTTGGTCACGGGCACGTGGCCTTGGCACTATCTGGTTTCTGTCCTGTTCCTCTTTTTCTTTTGCCTGCTCTTCTGAGCACCACAGGGTGACCAGCTTCCCTCTTCCATGTACTTGTGCCACACCATCTCCACTTCGATGTCAGCTGGACACAGGTGGAAGCCTCTGAAAACAGAAGCCAAAAACCTCACTTTTTAAATATGTGATTCTCAATTATTTCTTTTGGGGAAAGCTAACCAATATAATGTATTATAAGGCAATTCTAATAATTGATTAGTGATTTTCATTCTTGGGTGAAGAAAATAGAATAATTAATTACATAAAATTTGACTTTTGCCTTACTGTAGTTTCTGCATCTTTTTTTAAAGTACACTTGATATAAGAAAAATTAAGAGATGATTCTCGTTTAATATAAAATCAGTTCCACATTTTTTTTTTCTTAAAATGAACTAATTTTGAGGTTTCTCCTTACAAGCCAATGATCGTACATCTTTTTCTACCTTCACATTATATTTGGTGGTTTACAGCATGGTTTTAAATCCAGGCTTGTATTCACATCAAGCATAAAACAGTCACATGCTTGGGACACGATATTTTGTCCCTTTAGACTTTGGTACTTTCATTTAAACAATGGAGATAATCCATATTTGCAAAAATTGGGGGAAATTAAATGATAAAGGACCTCGTTCAAGGAAGACACTAAAACTGTGAATCCATCCATGCATCTCTAAATCATAGTTCACTTTGTATGCAGAGATTACAAATGTTTGTTGTGTACTTGTGAATCATCACTAACTGCAAACCACCTTCTCCGCTCTGAACACCGAACCCTTAAGGGGTCGTAAAGGGGCGATAAATGAGAACAAGGGAAAGGATGATTTTTACTCCTTATCAAATATAACCAGAACTTCTACTATAGACTGAAGAGCACGATGCTGGGCTCTGTGTGGATTTTAGGAGTTAATAAAATCAAGAAGGCACTGAAGTGAAGGAACCAGACGCAAAGCAAAATCAGTATCACCTAAGGTTTGGTAATCTACAAGAGTCACCAAGATTCCAGCAAAACACTGTGAGAGCACTTGGGAAGGTACCTGCCAAATGTATTGCAGAGAACTGTATCGGAATGAAAAGCTAATACTAAAAATGCACAAGAAAAATACCACAAAACCGAAACAAACAAACAAACAAACAACTCTTCTTCTTAGGATACATTTATGTTGTGAAGTCTACCTGCCTCTGAGTCCCGGCTCACATGTGCTTTGCCTTTGGAAATAGTTCTCTTTTGCAATTCACGAACTGGTATTAGAGACCAACTACTTTCTTTCACTTTCATTTTACGTTACGTGGGCATCCAGGATCTATAAAACAACCCTTTGCCAAGCACCCAATGGGGCAAATTAGCTGTGGCTGTTAACAAGAAGCAGCTAACACCCGCATTCCTCAAATGTGCCTTGAGTTTGGGTTCAGGGAACATGATAGCCAAAGGGGAAGTCTGTGGGTGCTAAATTTAGAAGTGAACAGAAAACTTGTAGGCTTCAAAATCCCGTTTGGCTCCTGAGCCAGACAGAACTTCAGGACTATGTGGGCTTTTTCTCGCCTGTTTTTTTCTTTTTTCTTTTTTTCTGTTTTATTCCCATGGCAGTCTTAGAAGAAGGAGCAAGAATTCCTTTCAAGCAAGAATGTTTATTGCCTGCAAGATGCAGCCTCCCATTTAGTGAGAAAACCATGTTTTTCAATTAACTTTCCCTTGATAAACAATGATTTAATTTAAAGGGATGACTGCTTTGCAAATTGCAATAAAACACATTTTATGTGGGGGGAAACCTTCCTTTGTAAAAGAAAGGATAATTAGTTGCCAAAGTTTACAGAAGCATAGTCTAATTTTTGAGCTTTTGCTTCTTATTCAAAATATTTTTAGTAGTGTACCTGAAATGCAAAGGCTTGAATAATCTTACTTGGAGTGAGTAAGCAAGGGTGGCCTTCATCCAACCTAATCCATTTGATTTTCACTGGTTTGCCTTTTGGGGAATAAATTCTCTTTGCTGATAACAATTTCCTTTAAAATTGATACCAAATTTTCACTGGATTTAGAGTGTATACCTCCTTTTTTCCCTCTCAGTTTTTCTCATTTAATTTTCTTTCTTTCTCTCTCTCTTTCTCTTTCTGATTTTTTTCCTGTTTGCTATCTAGATGCATGAAAATTATCAGAACATTTTCCTGCTTTGATTACCAAGATAAGTAATTAGAATGTAGATCTAAGTGTCTTTATATACTATATAATATAGCTAAAATTTAGGAAAACAATTTAAAGACAAAATATTCATCTGAATAAAAATCATTACAAAAGAAATTTAGTAAATCCTCTTTCCAAAAAGGCAAATGGAAAGTATATTGATTTTATAAAGAATAACAACCATAGGAACAGTAACAATAATAACTGAAGAACCTATTTCATCCTTCTCAAATTGAAGAACATACTGCCTAACATTTCTCTCCCCTCCACCACCATCAGAAGGTAAGGAGAATCAAATATCTTGTTTAAAGGCTTAAGCTGTTATAAGTGGGATTTAAAAAATCTTTAGCTTAGTGTTTGCATAGTTAAAATAGTAATCACTAGGTAGGATTTGATCCAAGAAAGGCTTATTTCTTAATTCTAGTATAGGTATGCAGTTTGAGAATGGGGATGGGGAGAGAAAAACACACAGTGCTAATTACTTACCAACCTTATAGTGAGGAAGATGGCCTTACATATTTTGAAGGCTATTAGGAAAATATTTTCCAAAAAGTATGTTCAGATGCTACTCTAAGATGACACTGATGGGTAATGGAGCACAGGTGTAAATATGCATGTGTCTGAGCAATTGAAGAGAATGCCTGCTGGACATGAAGAAAGCTAAAATTGTGTGCAGTTCACATTTTCCAAAACAGCAGACTTGGCATGTGCATGGTTGCTCCAAAAAGCTCTCCAAGTTGTAGGGTGTCTAAGCAACCTCATGACCTGGCACTATCCTGTGGACCTGGAATGCCAAAAGCCACTGTGAACTGTCTTGGTGACACACATGAAGTGTGCTCTTTAATGGACAACAGGGACTGTCAAAGCAGAGAAAAGATTCTAGAGGAAAATCAAGTCTAATGCAGGTAGAATAGACTTCCTTTAAATACAAAGGAGATTTATAGGAAAGAATTAGAAGTTGTATGTGGGATGCTTTTCAAAAAGTATCTGAGAACAGGGTTCCTCTCTTGGTCCACACAAATTCACATCAGTTTTTCACCTTTTTTGAAGATCTCAAAGAGTCTGCTCTTCCTATCAGCACATTAGAAGTCCAGAATTTCACAAAATGAGTCAGGATAAAATGTAAACACGGGTTCCTTTCCTTGGATTCAATACTTCTGGTGCACTTTTTCTAGTACAGAGAAGTGAGTCCCCAGGCCACCAACATTGTTTAAATATATAGTACAGAATGCAAGAAATAGACCAAGTAACTATAGTTAACATCCTCATTCTAAATAGAAAGAATTAGAACACATAGGCATCACTGACTCATAGAAAAACACAAATGATTTTAATGGGCAGCAGATAATGGTCCAGAATTCTACCTATGTCCCCATCTCTATAGTAATCACTGATTATATTTGACAGAAAGGGAGCTTCTATAAGGTTGTGCCTGTCAAATAGGGGACTGCCAAATTGGAGCCTTTGAAGTTTTTGCTTAGGAGAGCTTGTTTGTTGAAAGGATTAGCATTTAAAAAGTCAAGTATTTTGCATCATGAAAATAGGAAAGAAGCCATGAAGGCATCTCAGAAATTCACAAGATCCCACCATCACAGGATCAAGGGCATAAAGTTGTAAAGCTTTCATTCAAGAAGGGAATTCCAGGATACACTTCTGTAGAAGGCCACCTAAAAAAACAAGTTCTTAGAAGTTCATTTCATACTGCCTAGACATCCAAGCCCTTGGAGGGTTCTGCAGCCATGATCCAAGTAGGCCTGGCTGCTACTTAGGTGACCAGCAGACTTAGTGTCATCCATGTGGTGCTGGTCTTTATAGGCATGCAGAATGCAAAAGTTGTGAGGTCAGGAGGCTTCCATACAGATTCCAGAAGAAGACTGGGGAGACTTGACAGTGTGCGCCTGAGAGGGCAAAGTGTGAAGCTGGGAGAGTGAAGCTGAAAATGCAGTGGAGACTACAGGAAGTTAGAGAAGCAGGAACTTGGAACGTCAGGAAGCCAGGGACTTGGAAAGCCACAGATAGTGAGTGGAGCTGCCCCGAGAAAGAGGCTGTCAGATTTGCACCCAGCAATGCTGCAGGGGGAGAGGCAACTAAGCCTTTTGGAGTTCATCTCTCCTTTCCGTCTGTCTTGGGTGCTGGGCATAGAACTACAGGTATTCATATTTACCCTGCTGGGTTTTAGTCTCACTTGAGTCCTTTCAGTTTTTCTTCTCTGAATGCTTACCCTGAGCCACTGTATTTTGTAAGTTTTTGACTGTCTTTTTGATTTTCACAGGGGTTCATAGCTAAGAGATTACCTTGAGTCTCAGAAGAGACTTTGGATGTGGAATTTTCAGCAATGCTGGAACTGTGGGGACCTTCACAAGTCTTAGAGATGAACTAAGACTTTACGTATTTTGCATACAGAAATGCACACGAGTCTTTTGGAGATGAAAGGCAGAATACTGTGGTTTGGATCAAGAATGTCCCCCAAATCCTAATGTGCTCACCTGTGCTTTCAAAAGGCAATTGAATCATAAGAGCAAGACAGTGAGCTTGCTGATAGGAAGTGAGATCAGTTTGGAAGAAACTGTCAACATGGACATGACCTGGAAAGTAGAGCTCTCTCTCTGGATCCTGCCTTCTCTCTCTGCCTCCTTTCTACCATGACATGAACAGCTTTCTTCTACCCGGGCCCTTCTACCATGTTGCTGATCATGGCAGCACTGAGATTTCTGAAACCATGAGCCAAAATAAACCTCTCTTCTTTTGTTGTTGGTATCAGGTATTTTGTCCCAGGAATATGAACATGATCTAAAACAAGTGGGACTCATTAAACAAGAAAAAAAAAAAAAAAGAAGAAGATGCTCACTTGAAGCCATGTTTTTCTAACCAAAAAGACCTGGTGTTTCTACTACACCAATTCTGTAATGGCCCAGGTTACCATTTCTTAGTGCAATCAGTGTTGCTTTAGCCCAAATGCTTTACAAAAAAGCTTTTCTTTCACCATCATATGTGAACTAATTTAAGAAGTGTTGCCTAAGTGGGACTTTAAGAGACTACATCAGGTCTCCCTTCAACTTGCTCATTTTTGGTTTCCTAAGAGCCTCATTTGTCCATTAAGTACCCTTTGCTCACACAGTGTTCACAGATTGATAACATTTGTTACGTGTGGAATGAACTAATTCATTAATCTAGCTACTTGCCCGTCCTGCCAACCTATAAATCCATCATCATAATGAGCAGGATTAAAAAACAAAACAGAACCTCAGAATGAGAACAAAAATAAGCAGACACTCCAGGAATGTCTGAACAGAGAAGAAACTCCATAAAAAAAATTTCCTGAAAATTACATCTTTAAGAGGATTACCTCTGGAGGGATGTTGGTGACTTTTTCAAGACTAAGCACTTGTGGGGCAGTTCGGGCTCACCTTTTAGCCTTTGGTTTTATTAGGAGCTTAGCTCCCTGGTGGAGAGCTAGGTAGGCTGGCTGTCACCTGACTGACGAACTTTGTTAGAGTGGAATGAAGGCAGACAGGCACAACCTTGACCATGATGCTTCAAACACTGAGAATCCCCAAAGTGTCTTTCACTGTGGTTCTTTAAAATCAATGATGTTAAGATATAATTTATGATTTGATGAATTTTGGAAGATGCAGGGATATTTGCTATAAACAAAGATATACTTCAACTATTCCAAAATGTTTCTTCATGTTGCTTTGCAGTCAACTCACTTTCACCCCAAACCCAAAACAATTCCCAATCTGATTTTCGTTATGATGGATTAGTTTTTATTTTCATATGAGTGAATTGTCTAGTATATACTCTGTCTGTTTTTCTCAGCATAATGGTTTGTGATTCATCCATGTGGTTCCACGTATTTGTTTTTATTTATTTATTTATTTACATACTTATTCTTTTATTTACTTTTTAACTTTCCAAGTATTACTTCCTTATGTGTAGGCTATAATTTGTTCAGCCATTCACTTGTTTGTGGATATTTGGTGATCTTTATTTTTTATTTTTATTTTTTTGGCTATTATGAACCAAGTTCTTGTGCACATTTGTATAATTCTTGAAGATATGTATGTTTGCCTTTTTATTTTTTGTAGGTTTTTTTTTTTTGAGACAGGGTCTCACTATGAAGGTCAGGCAGGACTTGTACTCACTGTGTAGCTCAGGCTGGCCTCAAACTACCAGCAGTCACCCTGACTCAGCCTCCCAATTGCTGGCATTATAGGTGTGCACCACCATGTCTGGTCATTTTTTTTTTCTTGAATAAAAATCTAGGAATGTAGCTCATGAGTGATATGGCCAGTATATGTTCAACTTTACAAGTAACTGCCCGACTTGTTTTCCAAAGTGGTTGAATGATTTTACATTTTTGCTAGACATGAGAAATCCTACTGCTTTCCCCTTTCTTTTACCAATAGCAAATTACATTGGTTTATGTCTGAATGTTAGACCAGCCTCAAGTTTTGGGAATAAACCTCCCACTTTATTTTAGAAGATTAGTTTGTAGTTTCTTTGCCTAGTTTTGTCTTTGTCTTGTTTCAATAGCATAAAATGATAAAATGACTTGAGAAATATCCAGTCCGCCTCCATTTTCTGAAAAAAAATCATATTATTTTTACCTCAGCAGATCAGCAGGATTTGTAAATAATGCTAATTGGAATATATATATTATATATATTTTCCAATCTCTTCTTCTGGTATTGCATAATATAGTTTTTCTTAAATACTTTTTAAATTGTAGTATTTGTATATTCTAGGAATTTATTAATTTCATTATAGTTGTCAAATTTATTGGCACAAAGATAGTCCTAAGAACCCCTTAGTATCCATGTAATGCCTGAAGAGCATAGTAGTATCCCTGGCATTCTTATCAGTGGTATTCCTTTTAAGAGTCTTTCTAGAAGTATATCGATTTCGTATATCTCTTTTAGAAGCTCAGCTTTTATTTAATCAATTTTTCACTGTTGTTTTTCAGATTCTGTTATTTCTGCCTTATCTTTACTATATTTTTTCCTACTTACACTGAATTTGATTAGTCCTTATCTCACTGTGTTACGATTTAGATCTGCAATGTCCCCTCAAAGTTGCGTGTGTTCGGAGGGTGACCGGATCACGGGCAGAACTGTGCTCCGCCGAGTGAATCCCCCGTTCGTGAGTATGGTAACTGAATGAGTTCCGGTGAAGAGGTGGAGCCTGACTGGAGGTGGGTCACAGCGGGTGTGACCTGAAAGGGTACATCCTTGCTCCGACCTCTCCCGTCTTTCTTCTTCTGCTTGGCGGCCATGAACTGAACAGCTGTCCTGTGCCATGTCCTTCCACCAGGGCAGCTCGCCTTTGAGTCAGGTGACCATGCACTGAAATAGGGAACACAAATGACTCTCTCCTCCTTTAAGCTTTGTGTGTTGGGTGTTTTGTCCCAGTCATGGGAAAGTGCCTACGACAGGTGAAAAAAACAGGTCATTGATTTTCAACCTGCCTTCTTTTCGCTAATTAAACTTAAGTTTAATTAAATTTTGGGCAAAGAATAAACTCTGCCTGATTTTAATATTCTAAACATATCTCTGTGTGTGTGTGTGTGTGTGTGTGTGTGTGTGTGTGTGTGTGTGTTAGGGGGATTTAATTTAGGATCTTCATGCTGCTAGATCCCTCAGCCCTCTTTTATTTTTATTTCGGTACAGAGTCCAAACTGCCAAAGCTGGACTCAGACTTCCTATTCTCCTGCCTCAACCTCTTGGGGTTAAATGGGTAAACCAGGATGCCCAGCTAAAGTTATCTTTTTCTTTACTTCTTTTTTTTTCTAAATCTTTCTCTCTCTCTCTGCCTCTCTGTCTCTCTCGCTCACTTTCATGGTTAATGTTTCATGTACACTTGAAAATAATGTGCATTGTGCTATTACTACATAGATAGATGTTTCTTTGGAGATGTGCTGATAAACACTGAAAAACTTTTTAATATATAAAGTATAAGTGACAATTACCAAACCATCCAAAAGTGGTTGAAAAATTTTAATTTAAATTTTAAAAGAAAGTTACATATATCTTCCAATTTAACTTATTTTGAGTATCTAGTTTTAAATAACAAGAATGCTTGCTGAACGAAGAGGATAGCTAATTATTCATCCTACTCATTATACTTTTCAGAATGCCAACCGAACTGAAGAGAGCCTGGTAGTTTTTTTCTTATTCTGGAAATTAATTTTACATTCAGTGATTGGAAATCATTTTCAGTTCAAACAATGCCGTGTTTTACATTACAATGTTGTAAGTGTACAGTACTCTTGGAGGTCAGTAGCAAAGAAACCTTCAGGATACTCATTATTATTTCTTTAGAGTTCCTCTTTAGAGAAGAGTCATAGTTCTTTATAGAAATACAGTAATTATTTGTATGTCAATTCCAATTTTTAATCTTTAGGGTTTCTTAGAGGTCACACTTTGAAAGAAAACAGAGCACATCATTTTTGACATCACATTAATGTATTCATGATAGTTGTTAGTAAATGTCAAACACTGTGGTCTCTGGCTATGCAGATGACTGTATATTCTCCCTTATCTTAGGAATGATGTGACTGGTGTGGCCTAGAGCTGTGAAAAGAAATGACACTTGTCCCTTCTAGGCTGGAGCAATTCATTCTAACGCAAGACCCACCAGACATTTCTTCTCTGCCACATATCAGCAACATTCCCTACAGAGGCTTTCCTGTAGGACTTTTATCAGGATGGAGATGAAAGGCAACCGTTCTGTACATGACTTACAGGAAGTTCACAATATGAACAAAACATAGAGCTGCAAAAGCTATAATTGGGAAGTGCGGACTATTGGAGCATAACTCTGCTTCATTCAATTGATTTTAAAGTTAATCAGTGCACTAGTCAGTTGTTGGAAAGAAACAGTGTAGAAACCACCAATGAGACATGTGTGACCTCACTGCAAAGGAGATGAGATATTGGAAAAAAAATGTTTAACTGTTGTTGGCTTCAAAGGGCACCAATGTAATTCCTTTAATTTTCAAGCAAGGATTATGGCTGTAATTTTTCAACATTTTGTGTGGTTTAAAATATTCTATATTTTGTTAATATTTCAATCAAGATATAAATTTCTGAGATTGAGAGTTTAGCTCAGTGGTTAGAGCTCTTACCTAGCAAGCACAAGGCCCTGAGTTCACTCCCCAGCACCAAAAAAAAAAAAAAAGATATAAATTTCCATACATATTTATATGTACATAATTAATGAAATGATACAAGAAACACAAGTGAATGTTTACTCAAGTTAAATAGCACTGCTAGAGAAAGTATTGCAGTATAATTTTTGGGTTGGATTATAGTTTTTCTACTGTATGTAGCTCTAGATTAGGCTGTCATGACAGAGAGGAAAGTGATTTTCGATAGCTATTGAGGCAAAACCATCAGAATTTGGGACCCTGCTCAGAATTCTCAGAAAAGCAGACTTGCTTATTTTAATTCTCACAACCTAATCTTAGATTTATTGATTTTTTTGAAGTTTAACCCTGTTGTGGTTTACTTTTAATGCTAGCCTCAGGCTTTCTGAATTTAGGAAAATATTGATATTTGTACATCCCTTATAGGTGATTGTTGGAGTGTAGATACACCTTTATTTTCTAGATTTGTGCCATCAAACCTACCTCATCCATTCATTTTATTCCAAATATTAATATGAGCTACTCATTTCTCTCTCCTGACTTCTCAAAAACAGTCAGTGCAACTGAAGTGGGAAAAATGGTTTCAAGAATCATGTACGTTATTGAAAGATGTGTTCCTGGTGTCTGACAATGCACAGCACATTGAATTTTCCTCTAAAATAATGGTGTAAATAGCAACTATAATTTATGTTAACTTGTGAATGACAATAGTAAGTCCTCAAATCTGGAGAACTAAGTGAACACTTAAACCGCTCCATTTCTGGGAGAAGGTGCATTCCTAGCTCTGTAAAGCCAAGTGAAAAATCAAGCTGGGGGAACCAAAATGTTTTAAAGTTAAGAGGCAGATTTTGCAACTGGGAAGTACCCATGAGGTGCAGTGGGGTGGGGGGAGTGAAAAAAGAACGAAGCTGTGCTATGTACATGTACCAACCTTCAAGATGAATATGACCATCATATGTTATAAAAATGCACTAATAAAAGTAAAAATTAAAAAAGTAAAGATGTAGGGTTGGAGACATACTTTTCCCATAGCCATGTATTTTATTAAATCAATGATATTTTAAGTTTTAAAAATTCTTAGAAAGTTTTGATTATTCAATTTTAAGGTCTGGGTATTCGAGTCAGTAAAGAATGCTTAGGAAGTTACCTCCTCTGTTCCAAAATCTATGTACACCTCAGTTTTGTAAGATAAACCTAAAATTTTCCTCTAGTTAACCAAAATCGTCCTGTTCATAATTTGGACTATTGTATTCTCTCTCTAAATTCATCAGAATCCAGGCAATCTTGGTTCAAATTCTGTCTCCACTGCCTATTTGTGAATGTCAATTAATTCATCTTTCACATCTATGCATCAGATTTTCAACTCTTAAATTGGCATAAAAATAACTGCCTTGATAAATTCTTACGCTTACTTCAAGGATCACATAAACTCACGTATAAAAACACTCTGTGTTTGAAATTTCATTATATTACTATGTAGTCATATCAGATATTTTGTTAATATTTTTTTTAAAAGATCGCACACTATTTGTAGATTTTTAATGATAAGCCCTAAGTGGATCATATTAGTTGTGACAAGCCACAGTCCTTTTCCTATAATGTTTCTATTTCTCACTTAAAAATTCTAAAAGAATAATGTAGATTCTGGGTGAAAAACTTAAACTAATTTCTCAGGTTTTCAGTGACTATTTATTCTTGTGCTCTCACAATATCCTTCAGCTCTGATTCACATAAAAAAGCAATTTTTAGCCGTTTGAGCGTTTAATTATAAATTTGATATGATTTTATGTGCACACAATTGTAATAATAATAATAATAATACAAAGATGCTGTGCACTCTTTAGTTCACTTTACTTGTGGTACTTTTATGCAAAATTATGACACAATATTACAAAAAATATTGACATTAAAACATTTCACTGCTTTAACTCAGATTTCCCATTTTATTTGTGCTTGTTAGTGTGTGTGTGTGTGTGTGTGTGTGTGTGTGTGTGTGTGTGTGTGTGCGTGTTCTGCTTAAATTCTGCCTGCCCCTACAGTCTGGGTTCTGCACAGTTCTCTGACTATAACAACCTCTCACATAGACCTTTTATGTCAGAATCCACCTCATCCCATCGTCTTGGCTCTGACTCTATAGAAATGAATCATCTGTTCTTCATTTCTAAAGCTCTGCTATTTCAAAATGCTACATAAATGGAAACTTAGAAAATGTAGTCTTTTGGGACTTTTTCACTCAGCATAATCACCTGGGTATTCATTCAGTTTGTAGCAGGCATAAACAATTAATTTCACTGAAGAATAGTTTGTTATGTTTCTGCTTTGTTCATCCATTCATCTATTGAAGGACATCTGGTTTGTTTCTATTGCTTGGTTATTAAAACAAAATAGTTTTAAATGTCCATGTATGGTTTTCCTTTTTTCTGGGGTAAATGCCTAGGATATAATTGCTGAGTCCCAGGGTAGTTTTGTATGTTTAGTTTCTAAAGAAATCATCGCACTTTCTTTGAGAGTGGCAGTTATCCTACCAGCCATGTCTGGGTGACAGGGTTAAAACATCCTCGCTAGAGGATGTTTTGTACTGTCACAAAGTTTTAACCATTCTGATAGGGGTCTTGTTATATATCATGCAAGTATACCACATGATTTTAACCCCAATGACAAATGACATTTAATACAGTTTGTATGGCTGTTTTTGTGGATTTCATCTGTATATCGTGCTTTTTATATATTTTGGATACTGACCATTTACCAGATAAGTCAGATATGTGGCTTAAAGATATTTTCCTCCATCTATGTCTTTCTTTTCATCCTCTTAGAATGGCTTCCACAAAACAAATTTTTAAATTTTGGTGAACTCTAATTTTATCGAAGTCTCATTCTATAGATTGTGCTTTTATATCAAGTCTGAGAGCTCTGCCTAGCCTTAGATCCTAAAGATTTTCTCCTACTTTTCCCTCAAAACCTTTAAAGTTTCACCTTTTATATTAAGTGCATGATCTACCTTGTGTTTTCTGTGAAAGCTGTGAGACTTAGGTTGGGGTTAATTGTTTTTTCCCCTTATGTACACACCGTTTCTACAGCACTGTCTGTTGAAAAGCTATTCTTGCACCGCTGAACATTTTTACAACCTGTCAAAATTAAATTACGAAGAATTGTGTGGATCTGTTTTGGGGCTCTTTATTCTGTTCTATTGGTCTATTTGTATATTTCTCTGCTAATACTTCACTGCCACAAGTATTGTAGTTTAAATAAACTTTAACATTGGGAAGAGTGATTCCAATTCACATGGCACCTGCCCCCCACCCCCCGCCCCAGGGTCAAATGCTGTTGGGAAAACTGGCTATCCACATGTCAAGATGTGATTTTCTTTGTCCTTAGTATAACTTGGTGGTTTGTAATTGCATGCTTGGTATTTCACCTATTATACAGACATTAGTCTGTTATACAAAAGATCTGGGAGACTCTGGACTCTTTCTCATAGGTGGATACTCTGGTCAGAGTCAAGACAGACACTCACATTCTTTTGTGGGCTGTTATTTCTCTGACCATGTCAGGTACTGCTAGGGCTCATATTTGCCCAGAGATGTTGCCTGAGGTGGGTTGAAGCAATGTCGTAAGGTTGGGGCTGTCAGGTCTTTCTTCCAGAAAGTGTTTTGCACCCTGGGATCAAATGGCAAGGCATCTATTCCATTGGGAGCCCCTTTCTCCTAACTCTCACTGAGTGTGCCAAGCATCCGGCACACAGGGATGAAACAAGCGAACAAGCCTTTCCATGTCGGGCTGGTTGTTGTGAGCGCTTTCCTTTTCTTGACGATGCCCAGGTGTCCAGCGTCTCTTAGTGGAGAAAAGAGTCTCTAAGAAGCTTCCTCTGGCTACCATTTTTACCACTGATCCCCTAGCTGAGCGCTCGGGTGCAATGCTCACCTGCCATCACCAGGACGTGGGAGGAAAGCGGCAACCTGGGCTGCCTTCTGTCTCTCGATGGGGCTGAGAAATTCCTGGGTCAACTTCTCCTGCTGAGTGTGGGGATCGTGGATTTTCATGCCATGAGGTGGTTCTGGCATCTCCGGGATGCCAAATTCTGGCCTTCTTCTTACTTCTTTTCAGCCTTTTCCTTTGGTTGTTTCTCTTATTACTCTCAGGGTTTACAGTTGTGCATACTGGGGAAGAATAGAGATAAATGGGTGGTGGAATCTTCTCTAGACCAAAAGCTGTAAATTATTTTTGGATATAAATGTTTGATTAAAATATATATAAACCCAACAGCCAATTTCAAAATTTAACCACAATGCCTCTTACCAAACTAATGGAAATACCAAATAACACTTATAATCGATATAGAGCTCAATACATTTTAGCAGGGGCCACTGTCTACAATATTATTCATGAGCTGTCCTTCATAAACATTTACAGTTCACTGGTTCTCTCACTAAGTTATTCATTTGTTCTGATGTACCAGACAAGTGTAATAATCCCATATAATGGGAAGGGGGCACGAAAGGCTCCTCAATTTTCCAGTTGCTCCTATTCATTGTTTAAATAATTAAAGGTTTATATTATAATTAATAATGCCATATTATGGTGGACAGTGCTGCACAAAGTCAATTAAGATGTGCTCTCTATCATTTTAAAATTAGAATTCAACAAATAAAGACTAAGATTAACAGCAGAATACATTCTCATTAAGTAGAATGTATAATTTGTTTTGTTTATACACCTATTTTTAAAGCACTGTGTACTTGGGCAAAGATGTATTTTTAAAGAGATACATCCAAAAAGAAGTATTTATAGTCAAATAAAAACCACACAATACATAATAATGGTAAAACCACAAATAATATAAGATAAATAAAATTGCATTGGTTTGATATTATAATATTATAATAGAAATTAATGAGATAATAACATTGATGTTGCATGAACTTTAATAATCAGCAATTTCAAATAAAATAAGATGAAAATAAATTAATAGTAGTTTTGTAGTTAATATTTGTATATGAAAAGCACTCAAACTGGTGGGTTTTTTTTTAATAATTCAGACTGTTCATTTCTTAAATTCCTTCAGGCAAGAAAATCAAAAGAAAATGAGAGATTTTTTAACTACTAGAAAGAAGTTAATTATTTATAACATGTATTATTTTAACATAAACCACCAAAACAACTATTAATTATCTTAGTTTATAAAGTATTATATTACCAAAAGATTGAGAGTTATGCTTCTAGCTAAAGAAACAAAGTAAAAATTTTCTGATTGCTCATTAATTCTAAAGCCAGTAATTGAATTTGTAATTAAATTATTCTATTTATAAGAATCAATAAAAAGTTATTTTTTTAGGGAGAGAAATCAAAATGACCTGATGATCCATGTGATACTCAACAAATCAACCCTTTAACACTGAAATCTTATATTGATCACTTGCAAATGAAAAATGATTGTTTATATTTTGGAGATTCACAATAAAGAATCCCAATAACGTTTACTTTTCAGTTTCAAAAAGCATGTCTCTAACAAGGATATTTCATGATTAAACAGTGGCGTTTAATGGATGCGCTTCGGGAGAGTTCACAAGGTATTTTCACACATTCAGATATTTGAGGGGAAATTAAGGCACAAGAAAAAAACCTAACACAAGTCGCACAGAACCCAGTCCAGAACACTTACAGACTAAGCCTTTCCGGTACTCCACACTGTTTCGCAGGGCAGGTATTTACACATTTAGAAGTCCACATAGGTGTTTGATTGCACCAGGGAAGATATATCAAGGTAATTTACTGTTTTAAATTCTGAAACCTTTACAAAACTCTCCGACCATGGTTACTTTTAGTCATCATTTCAAGTAATAGAAATGTGAATTAGCTATTCAGTCATTTGGCTTTCTTACTGAGAGGAGTGACCATGGCTGGCAGCTCGGGGGAGCACCACGCGCGGTGACCCTCCAGCTTCACACAAATAGCGGCTACAAGGCAGATGGAGATGCCAGTTGTGCTGGGCTCAGGTGATTACCGCCCAGCCTGCAGCCACCAGGTTGTTTTTCTCCCCACCAGAAAACTGTCCATTAACTTTCCTAAAAGCCAAAGGCAAAGAGAGAGGAATTTGTAAAGTTGCTAGCCCATATGGCTGGGAGTGAGTTAATCTGTGTCTGAGCAGCAGGTAGCAAGAGCCAGTCTGTCTGTTGGGGCTGTTAGTAACCCGGGGCAGATCTGGGAACAGCAGGGAAGGGGATCAAGTCGGGCTGCAAATACAGTCAGGAATGTGGCAGGAAATTATTTCTAAAAACACACTTAGCAGCAGAAGGGTGGCCATCAGACACTAGATGATAATCTATCTGCATTTCCCTTTGGTGATTATATAGAGCTCTCCATGGAGGTGCGAATTAAACTGTGAGATAGAATTACTGGAAGATTTTTCTTTATGTAACATCTTGCATTAAAATAATTATTTTTAAAAAATATATACAGGCAGGGCAATGTTAAAATTACAAAAAAGACAAATTGCTCTAGATTACTAGCACTAGAAAATGATACTAGCACTAGAAATGATATTTAAAAAGCAGGACTGTGAAGATGAGCACTCTGATACAGAGCAAGAAAAAATTAGGGGCCAGGTAATAGTTCCTTCAGTGAGATAGAAAAATAAAATGATAAACTGAGAAGTAACTTAAGAATTACTTGAAAACAAGTAAACGCTGCGTTATGGGGAAAATTGGGCACAGAAAATTAAATAAGGAACTATACAAATAGTAGAATTATTCAATGATGGTTATTAGTGTCTTTCTCCCTCTCTCTTCTCTCTCTCTCTCTCTCTCTCTCTGTGCCTCTGTCTCCCTTCCTCACTCTCCCCTCCCTTTTTCACACACCCTTATATTTCAATGTAAAGTCTAATATTAAGATTTGGCATATCCTTATGTTCACAAGATTAAAACTAAAGCATTTAGAAAAATGAACTAGACCAAGGAATCTGCTTACATGTAGACTTTTTGTTTCTTAACCATGAAAATATTTCAACTGATTTTTCTAAACTTATACACACACAGAATTGTTGTCATTCTTTAAATATTGAAGACAAAGGTCAAGTCAAAAAGATGAAAAGATCAAAGAGGACTGAAATCTGAATTAAAATGATCACCACCTGAGAAAAGACCGGGCACCTCTGTTAGATGATTTAAAATTGTGTTTTAGTAATTTCGAGTTATCTTGCCAGTGCCCCTGAATTTAATGGATGCTTATATGAATACATGTCTTGTCTAGAACACAGATTTCAAGACCCAGAACAGGAATATTTTCTTTTAGAAACAGAATTAATTGAGCATTTAATACATAATTATATAATGTTCCCACGAACATTTGGATGATACCCAGAGACATCCAAGATAGTACTAGCTATTGTACAATTAACGACTAGAGAAGTACTGTAAATGTGTTTTTCTATGATATTCCTAACTAGTAAAGCACAGGAATAAATATTTCTAGAAGACTGAAAGTACTATTTATAAATTAGCATATAACTTTTTATTCTTACTCTTTAAGATCTCTGAGAACATGTTCTCTAGAGAGGGAGAGATTCAGTCAGGTGGGGCCAAGTCTCCCCTCAAGGCCAGCATGTAGGCGAAGCTTGTCTTCCGAATCCTGAGGCCCATGGCCTTCAGTTTCAGTGTATCACATTTCCTCTTCTGTTAGATCATAGATAGAATTCCAAAATGAAAATGTTCACTGTGTTTCTAGGTCTACAATCTGACTCTAGTTATGAGGTATAGGTGCTTCCATAGTGAGGTGCACTCTACATTCTTTCCAGAAACAAAGAAGGTGAAATACAGTAACTCTTGTCACAAAGTAGTTGCTCAAACATGTTTACTGACCAAGGGAATGAATGGTTTCCCACCATTCATCAAAGTTCAATAGATAGTTACCCATAATTATCCTCTGACACGTAATTACATGAGCTCTTGGGCACGCAGGCCAAATCAGGTTTTCTTCTCTGTGTTTCAAATTGCGACAAACATCCAAAAACTTTTAGTGTGGTCAAATCCAGCTTTCAGCTGGACCTGTGTTTTGGATGATGAGAAATGGAAGAGAAATAGCTATTCTGTGCTGGTAGCTTTCTAGGTGCAAAGGCATACAGAAAATTTCCAGGATATGCCCAGGAAAAACAGAATAATATGATGCCTAATGCTATTTATATCACTTCTAAAATTGTATAACAAAGATTCCATAGAATATAAGGTTAAAATTATAGTAACTCTGCTAAAAATTTTATGAGCAAAAGGACAACAAGCTCTAAAAGTGATGGTTTGGAAAAATTTGATGATTTTTTTGATGATCTATGGAAAGAACAGCAACAAGGAAAATCATACAGATGTATCTACCACCAAAAGGATTGAGAATAGTATTTTTATGGATGTTAGTAGCATTCAGTGTAACTTGGGTTGTCTAAGTTTCAGAGAAAATGTTAGTGTTACTGTATTGAAGGAGTTTATGCTTTTCTAAATGAGAGAAGCTTTCATTTTTATTGTATATTTACATAGTATTTTTGCCAGTACTGGGGACTGAAGCTAGGGAGCAATGAGCTCTGAGTAAATTGCCAGTCCTTTTAAAAATATTTATCTTCAGACTATTTCACTAAGTTGTCCATGCCAGCCTTATATTTGCGATCCTTGTGTTTCAGACTTTCAAGTAGTTGGGATTACAGGTGTGCACCACCATACTTGGGTATCACCATTTTCTATGAAACTCTGTATGGTGGGTTTAGTGTGGTCAACTTGAGCAGGAACATGCAGCTAGACTGAGTTGGTGTGGTTCTGGGTGTAGAGTATCCACCTGAAGGGTACTGCCAACATGACATAAAGGAGAAGGGGAGCAGAAGCTAGGGGCCGGCTGTTTCCAGGAGAAGCTCTGCTGCAGCTGGTTCTCCTGAAGGGAACTTGGCTGTTCTTTTCCCAGGAAGAGCTCAGGCCTTGTTGCCATCAAGGATGGCTGCTGTTCACTTCAGGGGCGCTCTGGTGCTCATCTCTGCTGTGAGCATCATACCCTGGTTCCAGAATCTGTAGAAAGAAATCTATACTTTCTTCAGCCTTTTAGTGCGGACACAGATGTACATAGAACATTGCTGTGGGCCCTCAGCCCTTGATTGGATCTTTCAAGTCTCCAGTGTATAGCTAGACGTTCTATAATCTTCCAGCGTTTGGTTTGTGTGTTTGAATGTTGTAACTTGAATTTGTCCTGTATTAAATCTGCTCTTGCAAACCACTGACTCTAGAAAAGCAACATATACTCTGCATTGTCTGGAAACACAAGACTAACATTAATCACAAACATAGATATATATATAGTATATATATAATGACTTACAGGGTAGTGTACAGCAATTTTACATTCACTGTTCCACTTTATTCTTAATCATTGCCCTTAAATTATGATAAATATAGTAGATCTCCTTTTACTGTTAGGGAACAGAAATTGTGTTATAAATATGAGAAATTGATGTTATTAATCCTGATAATATATCTGAGATGCATTTATGTTCATTCTTAAACTATATTTTAAATTTATCATCAAAATAATACATGGATATGATTAAAAAAGACTCTACCTTGCTCTATTCCCACCACTCATTCCTAAAGGCAATGACTTTCAGCTCATTTTGTTTATTCTATTACCCATATCTTTAAATAACCCGCATGCACAATTTCTTAATTTATGAAACTATAATCATTTGTCTATTATCTTCCTGCTATAATAAAAAAATAGTACATTTAAATTATCATTCTACTTTCATGTGTTTCAAATACAGTTATATCTCTATTTTTATTTATTTTTTGACCATCAAAGCAAGGAATATAAATTAATATAATAAGTACATATGTGAGCATTACCCAGTTTAATAAATCCTCTGGGTAAACTGTGTGAATCTTCGAACCACATTCTCCTTTCTTTCTTGTCAAATTTATTGGGGGGGTTGCCATACAAATATTTATTCTTTTATATCTATCTATAAAATCTTATTAAAAACCCTTGAGTTAAATGTGCTTTGGAATTCAACAATTTTTAGATATAAGAAAGCATTACTATAAATATACTACAATTTATATATGGTATGTGTGGATCCGGGTATGGATCGGATGTTGTAAGAAAAATCTTTTATTATATCTACAGCCAACAAAAAATATGCACATCCACAACAA
>PVJO010006758.1:0-86644 GCA_004026905.1 Hystrix cristata
GATCCATGGACTTTACTTTTTATGAACACATAAAACAAATTTTTTTGATACTGGGGACTGAACTCAGGACCTTGTATAGCACTCTACCACTGAGCTATATATAAGCTCAGACCTTTTCTGTTTAATTTTGAGATAGGGTCTCTCTAAACTGCCTTGGCTAGTCTTAAACTTGTGATCCTCCTGTTTTAGCTTCCCAAGTAGCTGGGATTATAGGTATATGCCACCAGTCCTGGACAAACTATCTTTGTAGATCTAAGCCAATTATTTGAAAATGTTAATTTTTCAACATCTAGGACTTGGCCAACAAGGTTTTTATGAACAGCAAGTAACAATGTGTATCTCCATCCAAAGGTAAGGCTACCTTATTAGCTTTGATATTTACATAAAAATATAACTGATTATATCTTTATTTAATATTCTAAAGAGAAAAATGTTTGAAAACAGCTTTTGCTTAGCAACCTCAGATGTAGAGATGATTCAACCAATCTTAAAATTGTGGTTGCTGACTGGATCAAGTAACATACTGCAATTGCCAAGTTATAGTAGACATTCACTCTCAAACACAGAACTCTCTTCCACAGCTTCTATGTGACCATGTAATTGCAAAAAAATATACATATATGAGCAATCTTTAAAAAACAAAAAAAAATTTTTGTTTAGGTTGTCTACGTTGAAACCAAATTTAGATATTAATAATGGCATGATCATAAAAGTTAATACATTAAAGCAAATGTACTGTCTTCCCATTCTACGTCCATGGGTTTACTGTTACCTGGATGGTATTTCCAATCGGAGCCCCTGGGGCACCCTCGATGTTGGGCTTTGGGAAAGATGTGGGCACACCCGTCTGGCCAAGGGGCTGCTGCAGGCCGTGGAAGGACTGGCCACCCAAGATGTGTGGCTGTGGGTAGGAAGGTTGGTTTGACAGTGGTCCTGGTGCTGGAGGTTGCTGCTGCAGCATCTGTGACTGGGGGTCCCCTAGAGGGTTCATGATTGGCGATGTGATGGGAACAGGAGGCATGAAGTTTTCAGGCATCTTTTAAAACACAGAAAGAAAAGACATTGAGAGTAAGAAGAAAAGGGATGCAGCCAGGTGTGGTGGCGCACGCCTGTAATCCCAACACTTGGGAAGCTGAGGCAGGAGGATCTCCCTGAGTTTGACGTCAGCCTGAACTACATAGCACAACCCTGTCTCAAAAAATAAAAAAGATGGCAACATTTCCTCAGCTGGAGTTAGAATATTCTACGAGTTTAAAAAAAGTTTAATAGTAGTTAGAATTCTTTTTGCAAATGAAATTTTATGTAGAATTCTAGAGTGAAACATAAAAGTAGAGCTAAACTGGCTAAGAAGTGTAAGGACCTCAAACCTGGACCTCTCCTTCTCCTCCTGCCCTCCCATACTTATCCCTAAAACCACGGCATGTCTGAAAGAGGGTGCCAAGTCTGGAGAACTGGATCTAGCAATACAGGCGTCAAGATGGGCTGATGTTTAATGTTACCAGGATGGTTTGCATTTTTGTTTTTGGATGGGACTGGGGATTGAACCCAAGGTCTGTGCACTGAGTTACATGCCAGCCCTTTATTTTTATTTTGAGACAAGGTCTTGCTTAGTCACTAACTAGCCCAGGATTGGGTCCTACCTCAGCATCCCAGAAAGCTGGGACTGCAAGTGTGCACCACTCTGCCCAGCTCATCAGGATATAATCTAATACCTTTCTCCTACATCACTAAGTAGGATCCTACCTGGCAATTCCATGACACAAAGTAGAGATTAAGTTTCTGATTATTACTAAGCTATACTTTGGGTTTCCTTGCTCATTTAATGTCTCCCAATCTCACGTTATGGCCTCTCATTACTGTATTTGGGGGGAATGAGTCATTAGGAATATAAAGTAGAAAGGGCTTGCAAAGGAAGATGAAAAATCTTATTTTTTGCTCAAATAGTTTTCAACAATCAGGGATACACAAAACAATGCTTAACTATAAGGCTATTTCTTCACTCATTATTATATGTAATAGACAAAAAATCCAAAATACAAATATAAAGTCATAATTACTGCTGGAACCCAAAGACCGAAGTAACTCCTAAAAAAGAAAAAATCATCTTTAAAGCACGAAATTCATTTCCTACTTTTGAAAAAGGCCTGCTAGGAATTTACATGTTGTCTTCCAAAAGGGCTTTAATTTATAGAGCAAGGCTTGGGAAATACTGTTTTCTATCTTCTTCCTCATGTGCATCAGAAGACACATGATAAAATACACTTTGAACTCATCCACCAGTACGCTTTGCCTCTAAAAGGATCAGTGAAATGTGGCTATATGATGCCCTAAGATCTGGAGGCCACCCCATGGGCATCTTGTTTTAGTACCTTCTTCTTCTTGGGCACTCTGTTCAAAGCAGGGGGATCATTCCAACCATTCTGAGAACCTGGAATAGGTAACACAGGACATTTTCCTTTAGAATATTTAAAGGAAGAAAAAGAAATTGAACTCATCATCTAATACTCTGAAGTTCTGCCTTAACTCTGAATAACCATCACAAAGGTTCTACCAACTGAGTTGTGGGGTTCACTACATAACCTTGGATTCTCAGACTCACACTTTTAATAGTCACAAGGCCTTGGTTTAGTAGGCAAGGTGTCTTGACAGTACCTGCAGTTAAAGGGAAAAGCTATGCTAAATTTAAGGATGAGGAAGTCTTTATATCTATACTAGTACACAGCCTACAAAGATCAGTTTACTACTCTTTCCTAATGAAGAAAAAGTCAATCACCAGAGTCTGCTAAGAAGAAAAAAAAAAAGTCCTCTGGTATATCCAACATCCAAAAAAGAATAAAGGAGCAATTTTTTCCTTGCCTAGAGAACAATTCAACTTAAGTGAATCATCTACAAATACTCTAAACATAGTAGAAATACTATCCAAAAAACCGAGCCCAACTAGATGACATTGGTAATTTTTATCATCTTTGCCTTGGAAACTACTTATAAAGTAGAAAAAGGCATTCAAATATCTGTACAGGCTGCCGGCAATTATACTGTCAATTATATAGTACAGTTCCTCTCAAAAACACACACAAAGCTCCAGCATCTCAAAGTTAAGAAAAGACACCAGAAGCAGAACTCAAGTATTTTAATCCAATACCTTCGAAGCAAAAAGAAATCAAGCACTGGAAGCAGGATACTTTAAAAACCACAATATAATTATTTTACATTTTTTTAAAGCATGTGTTTTGACACCTTCTATAAGGAACCAGATACTTGCTAAAAATAAAAAAACTTCAGTTTATGTGTACACGTAGACAAAAAATTTACTCCCAATAGCTTTTCTTTCAATATTTTCACTTTTACATGTTTAACAGATACGTATGATATTGAGTCATGACAAATTACTGAGAAACCAAAGAAACTGTACCACATGAATAATGTAAAAGAAACTTTAAAACTATAGATCTAATTATCATGTTCTCATTTGCTTTGATTCTGAAAAGAGAATTAATTTCCTACAAGTTTACTAGGGGAGAGAATGCCAAAGAAGGCTCAAAATGCTAGAGTTAATCACAAAATATTAAATCACAAGCTGTTATCTGCTTAAAAATTCTTAAACTGGTCACATACAGATTAATCATTCAAATCTCATTGCCTCCAACCTTAATAGTGTCTAAGACAATCTTGGTATAGTTGCTATCTTTATGTTTATATAAACAGCTTTTATGATTTAAAGCTATTTATGAGGTAAATTCAATCAGTTGTAAAATTTGATTCAATTAAGATGCCAAATAATAAAAGACACAGATCAGATTTAGGATGTCATCATCTTTGCAGCTCACATGCATTATTGTTACTGTCCATTCATCAATTGTATTCAGTGATTCAAAGATTTCCAAAGGTATATTTTACAACCAATTCACCTTCCAACATAGGTGTCTGGTCTTGGACACACTGATTTTCTGTAGACAAAATGTAAAAGTCACTTCAATAGTATTACTGAAGACATTCTTAACTCTACTTCTTATTTTGTAATTGTTTCTTCCTCATCAACTCCCAAGAAAAAGCAAACTAACTACAAAAAGGCACAAACTTTTTTCTTCCTTTTTTTTTCTTTTTTTTTTTTTGACAAGGTCTCATTCCATAGCCCAGCCTGGCCCCAAACTTGCAATCCTCCTGCCTCAGCCTCCTGAGTGCCGAGACTGCAGGTGTGTGCCACAGAGACCAGATCCAAAATTTACTTCTTAAAACAAGTCATATGAAATCTCTTCTATCTGATTAAACAAGTTTTTGCCCAAAATAAATTCATTTATGTCAGATCAAATTAATTCTTAAATATTATCACTTTTGTCTTTTACTGAGCTATCTGTTTTAAGAGTAAATTCTATCCCTTTATATAAAATAACAATTATTTCCTTAATCATTTGCCTGGGTTGTCTTTTTTTTTTTGGTACTGGCGATCAAACCCAAGGGCCTTGCACATATGAGGCAAGTGCTCTGCCACTGAGCTACATCCTCAGACCTTGGGGCCTAATGATGGGAATAAAAAAGCCCATCGCATACTTTTCTACTGTAAATTTGCAAATCTGACTTTACCATTAGAGTAGCTGGCTAGGCAGCTGGGCAGCTGTGCCTGGGGGACACAGGAAGCAATCTTTGTGTACACCCACTTGGAAAGACAGAAATGCCACTGAAATGAAAGCAGTCATAGGTTTGCTGTTCTTTCAGCATGGCTTTATCTTGCTAAAATCACAGGAATGTAGAAGACTTACAGATGTAAAAGACTTATGGGTGTGGGCTTCAGGTTTGTAGAATGACAATGACGAAGAGATTTGGTTTCCTTCAAAATTTCCTGAGGTCTGATGACTAAAGCACCCACCAAGAAAGAAAAAGAACTGATAAGCTGGCTGCTACCTGCTCACTGAACAATTTGTGGGTAACTGTCAAGAAATTCACACGCCATCTGAATACATGACTAATGATGAACATCTACAGGCATTTTGTGGGTGCTGTAGCTTTAGGCTGCATATACCAAAAAACCCCTTCAAAATATGGCAGAAAAATTTATGCCCTTGTAGATGCGCAGACATTATGCTTTCAATTTAGAATTCTGGAACTCAGCCACCAGGCCCTTATTCATATAGTAATAAAACAAATTATGTTGTGAAAAAGACTTGTTGCTCCAATCTCCCAAACTACTCATGTGACATTTGACAATTGGTTTACTAGTTTCCAACTGATGTTACATTTGCTAACAGAGCACAAGGTGACCAGCACAGAACTGTATGCAAGAACAAAGCTGACATTTAAAATGAAATGTTTGCGATTTCAAAACAGAATTGCATAGTACAATCTTTGGATTTCAGAAAGATATAACATTGGCCTTGTATATGACAAAGAAAAATAAACTGGTACTGCTGATGTGAACATGTCAACACTGCACCATGATGGAAGTATTGACAGGGAAACCTTCACAAAACTGAAGCCTGAGATGGTAACTTTCTACAACAAAACTAAAGGCAGAATAGATGCTGTTGATGAATTATGCAGTAACTATGTCACTTGAAACACAAAGCTTTGGCCAATAATGTTATGTTTTACTCGATTCTAAACCTGTATGGGATAAACAGTTTGATAGTTTACAAAGGAAATAGTAAGTGCTCAAGAAAACTACACAAAAAATTGTGGAGCACACTGGTGAGCTGAAAGGGGACGAGGCAGGCCCAGCATCACAAAGACCCAGTACAACAACAGGAAAAACAAAAAGGTGTCAACTGTGCCCTACAAAAAAGTACAGGAAAACAAAACATACATGCCGTCAGGTTAACTGAGACAGGTACATGGAACATGCAGTTCTCATGTGTGAAGACTGCGTTGGGGGTTGACAGTTAAAGCAAAAATTCTGTGGTAGACTTTTGTTTGATTTACATTGTAGTTCACACAGGAATTCATTTCTGTTGTTAGGTTTTATAAGCAAGTACACAGCTGATGTGAAAGTGCTGATATCTATTCTAAGTACTCACTGCATATCTGATATTTTATTTTACTGATACCTTATTTTCCTGCTAAGTGCATGCTTTATAATATAGTAGGAAGCTCGTGACAAAAGAGGAAGACAAGAGAGTTGATGGGAATGGCCTGGAGGTGATATGTGTATGGAACATGCTATTATCATGTGTGAAGATGCTTAGGTGTGATAATTAAAGATTATTTTTGCTGTAGAGTTCTACTGGTATTTTCACTGCAGTTCATATAGGAATTTATTTCTGTTGTTATTTTTTAGACTCTGTACACCGAAAAAGTCAATGTTGAAAATTCTGATGCTTTGTTATAAATGCTCAATAAATATAAAAAATTCAGTATTTTTTGATATTTTTCTTATTCATTGTTTAATAAAACTCATAAATTAAAATGAATAATTCATCAACTGAAATATTATAAATATAAAAATGAGAGTATCATATACCCATGACTATTGCCAATTAGGGTTATACCCCAAGGGTTAAAAAATTTATTTTAAGACATGGTCTTGCTAAGTTGCCCAGGCTGGCCTTGAACTTGTGATTCTCCTGCCTTAGCCTCTTGAATAGCTGGTAATACCTGTAATAGGTGTGTACCACCGTGCCACCATGCTGCTTTTCTATTTGATCAATGAAGTTCAGCAGCACTGAGGACAGCATTTCCCAACATATTACGCTACACGTAAACCAAAGGTTAATCAAAGCAACCATCCACATCAGCTGAGAAGAATCCCAGCTGTTTAAATTCAGATTCTAATTCGTTAGGTAAAATGGCAGCAGGGCCTGAGGTCCACTCTCTCCAGCCACCTCCCCCAGTGACACAGATGCTGCTGGTATCACAACCACTGACATTCTACATGGTCCTACAGACTCCAGCACTGCGTTTGATAAACACCAGCATGCTGACAACGTTGGCACAGTGTGCTGCTCTTTGCTGCCAGGTTTGCAAGGCCCCAGTGGTCAGCATTCTGAAGAAAATGTAATTTCTGGGCACACCATGAATATGAATATAAAAAACAGGCCCAGAAAAATCTCTAACCATCTCATAAGATCCTTTTGTTGATATATAGATTTGCAGACCACTTAGCACAAGCCTCCCAGATCATTACTTCTGCTAAAACTAGTGTTTCTAGCAGTGGAGAAGAGGTAAACAGGCTGGAACACAGCAACTCCAACTGTCAGATAGGGTTTGCGTCGGGCTGAACCTCCAATCGAAAGCATGTAGTACAGGTGCACCACACTCACACAGAACTTGAATTCAACCATCTTTCATGTGGCGAGGGAGGAACCAAGAAAATACAACAATTAAAAGAGTTAATTCAACTCAGTTTGAACTCAAGAAACTGAAGCCGATCATGATGGTACACACCTATAATCTCAGCACTCTGGGAGGCTGAGGCAGGAGGATCACAAGTTTGAACTCAGTGTGGGTGACTTAGTGAGACCCAACCTTAATATAAAAAATAAAAAAGGCCTGGGGATGTAGCTCAATGTGAAGGCCCTGGGTTCAATCCCTAGTACTTCCAAACCAAAACCAAAACATCCTGTGAAGTGGGAGAGGCGTTCCAATAGCCTAAAATCTTGACATGTGGAATGTGATTCTAGGAATAACTGATTAAGACATTTTTCATACAATATGGCTCTTAAACAGAAGTCAACTCCATCCTGTTTAATGGAAGAAACCAGTAATCAATCATAATTGTCCATAGGTAATTTTCTATTTTTAATTTAAATGATGATCTCGTGACCTTACAACTAACATCCCATAAAAGACAGTAACCTCATAATCCTACCATTAATAAGTGCTTGGGGAGTCCTGTGTGTTATGACAGGAGGGACCGTATTCCTACCACTCATGCACTCTCTAGCCCAACCTCAGCTTCAAAGCTGAGGGGCCAAAACAATACAGACCCAGAAGTACAATAAATACTTTGGGCAGGTCCTTTCAGTCTCAACAACACTCTCTCTTTGGTGCCGAAGATGACAACTGTTGTTTTGAAGCTCTCAGGCCAGGGAGTTAAACCCCAGATAAGAAAGCCTGCAGGGTGTCCTGATTTCACAAATGAGGAGCAGCACAAAGAAGTCTGTGAGGCAATTTTCAGATGATCCCTTGGTAAAAGGCCAGTAAAGTCATAATGAAATCAAACTTAAGTTAGGAGTAAAAGTGAATCAAACCAGAATCAAGAAGACTCAACAGGAACAGTCAGCTGGGCTGCTAGGTCCACAGAACCAAAGGGAACAGACAGGAACAGCCTTACAATATTCACATCCCTTCCCGATACCTGCTCTTCAGCTAACTCTTCCTAACTTCGACCATGTATTATATTTAATCATATTTTATTTTGACACAGACAAACCTTGTTCAAATTTTTTATCAATTTGCATGATCCCACTTATGTCAGGTACCTAGAATGTCACACCAAGAGAGAGTGGAACTAGAGAAGTTGTTTCCAGAGGCTGGTGAGAACAGGAAGTTACTGCAGACTGAAGCGGTGCTCATTAAGAATTTACTGAATACATGTTTTGCTGATTCCAACACTCATTTCTCTAAGCCCCAGGCACATAATTCTGTGGTTCATTAATAGAGAGCTTGAAAATCTGTAGTTTGTTTCTATTAGGAATTATTCACTGGCCAACCAGAATTCCTAAATCCTGAACAAAATCATGACCCAAACACATTAGAATAAGAGAAATATCAGTCACAATTACTTAAATAACTCAAAAAAATTTTTTTAGGAAATGCAGACATAAAATATGGCAAAGCTATAACTGTTAAAACATAGGAGACTGTTAATGTGCAGGAGGTAACAAAGCAGCTAGGCATGCACAGTACATGCTGAACACCAGAAAATGTTTCTGTGCTGCTTCTTGTTAGCCACTGCTTCTCAGCCAGGTTAGAACATTCCGCTACTCTGTGTAAAAGCCAAGACTCATCTATGGCCAAGAGGAAAAAAATACCCATGCAAATGTTTACACAGTGAAGTAATGCAGTGCTGCTAGATAATTTTTCTGATTCCAACACCAAAAGTTTTCTATCACTTGTATCAGACTAGAATCTCTGGTGTAGAATGAACAAAGATTTTGAAGACTCCGATACAGGTTTGTATCCCAACTTGGAGACTATCACTGTGCCATTATACAACCCCTAAGAAACTCAGTTTCCTCATCTGCAATTTTTAGAAATTACCTAATTGTATCTATTTTCAGGGTTGTGAAACTTAAATAAGAAAATATGGGAGTTGGGGATTTAGCGCAAGTGGCAGAGTGCTTGCCCAGCAAGTGCAAGGCCCTGAGTTCAATCCCTGCACTGCCCCCACAAATATGTAGCAAGTGCTAGATCATGTCCAAGATTAGTTCATTCATAAATGTCACTTCCTTTCCCTACTTTCCTGCACTATTTTTTTTTTTTTAAAGTACTGGGGATTGAGCCTTGGCCTTCTCATTGAGCTACATCCCCTGCCCTTTATTTATTTTGAAACACTGTCTCTTCAAAGTTGCCCAACTGGGCTCAAACTTGGAATCTCCCTGCCTCAACTTCCCAGAGTTGGCATACGCCTGTGGTGCATGCCTATAGTCCCAGTACCTTGAGACGGAGGCAGGAGAATTTCAAGTTTGAGGCCAGCCTAGGCAACTAAGGGCTAGGGATGTAGTTCTGTATTGTCTTACAGAGCTTCTTTGTGAGAGCTGTACTGTCTCACTTTTTTTCTGGGTCAAGCATACTGAGATCATGCCCCATCCTTACAAATAAATATAACTGTAAAATTTCTACAACTTCTTTATGACCCTGTTCTGTTTAATTTCCATGAAGGAATTTAAGCCAACAAGTAATTTCTAAAATGAAAACTTTTCAATTAAGAACAGAGAACATACCTTTGCTCAAGTAAAGAAACCAGTGTCAACTAAATCTGATTCCAGCTACCACTTACCAATGAATTTCTTACCACTCACTTCAGGTTCAGTGGCAGATTATACACTCTTACTCTTTTGAAGTGCTAAGCTTTCTTCGTTTGGCAGCTACAGTTCATTATGAGAGAATCACACTCATAGAGAGTTTTAGAATTTGTTATGAAAACTCAATCGCCACCTCACATTACCCAGGACAAACAGGAGTAACTTCCCCTCCCTGCCCTCTGTGCACAAAACAACGGGCAGCACACCAATCCCCTCAAGCGCAGACCTGTTCTCTGGGACGCAGGCAGCTCATTGGCAGCAGGCAGTGTACCTGTTGTTCCAGGAGGCAGCGTATAAGCAGAGGATGATGGGGGAGCTCCCGGTCCACCATGCTGGAAGGACACCCCCGAGGAAGAAGGAGGAGGGAAAGCAGCAGCAGGGCTGGAGGTAGGAGAAGAGGCTGGGTGCTGCGCTGCGTAGAGCGGAGCCTGCCCAGAGTAGGAAGCAGCAGAAGAGATGTAAGGGGTGTTAGGGTAGGTGCTTGAGGCAGGAGGAGCAGAAGGCTGCTGAGGCCGGTACATTGCTGGCCCCCCTGTTCCGAAGGAATACTGCTGGGCTGGTTGATAAGCTACACCAAGGAGAAGAAACAGAAATTGTAATTAGTTCCAAGTTTATTCAGACAGTAACAAAACCAAAATGTTAGCTTATTCTATGGAAATGATTTTAATCATTCTTAACTGTAAGTTAAAACCAAAATCTGACACTTATGGACTGAGGTGTGGATCCAGGCTAGAGGGCTCGCCTGGCATATATATGGCCTTGGATTCATCCCTAGCATGACAAAACACCACCACCACAGCTTTTTGTGGTTCAGATGACATAAGTATATTTAAAATCATTAGCTCTAATACTTGAAAACTGTCAGCCGAGACTGCTGCTGATTATGAAAGATTTTGAAGCATCTGACCCTTTTCTTAGACCTTTCCTGTCCTAGGACAAGACTGCACTGACACCCAGTAACCACCAGATGGAACCAGGCAGGAATCACACAAGCACCCAAAAAGGCCCCCCAAAAGGCCCCCTCTATAGGAAAAGTCCCTGGCCTCATCTGGAACCCAGATGAGGGAGATCTTGACGGGTCACAGGTCACAGTCTGCATGACAGGGGAAGGGGAGCTACACACTTCTACAGAGGGCATCTAGTAGAACTGCACGGTTTCTGGTGAGTGCTCTGAAGACGACACCTTCACACAGAGCGCTTGAGTAAAAGGCTGCACCAAATCTGCATTCATGTTAGGTAAGAACAGTAACTTCAGTGCAGAACACTCTTTAGGATTAGTTCTTATTAGGTAATGGTCTCTCACTTTTTTAAAAAACAGTTACTTTGTTTTATAATTTTCCTCTCTGAGATTTTATTTATTTAGTTCTTCTGTTTTTACTTTTGAAGCTGTGTTTACTTTCCAAGTACAACTATTTTCTAAAAGCAAACAAAATACAAGCAAATGCCAATGGTAGATGCTTATCATTATACATTGGTCAAAGCCTGCAGAGTGTGCACAAGTCCAACTATGGAGTTTGGTATGGTCATAAGGCATTGTTGCAGGGGAACTGACTGCAGCAAACACTACTATGGTACGGAATGTAGATAATGGGAAGGCTGCACATACGTGGGCACTCTGTACTTTTGCTATAAATCTAAAACTACTTAAAAAACACAATCCACAAAAATAAATAGAAAAAAACCAGTAAGAAATACCCCTTGAAAACAATTGTGCAAAAATGGCTTGTACTATGTACCAAATAATTTTATTTTTAATTTTTGGAGACAGGGTCTCACTACACAGTCCTGGTTGGCCTTGAACTCACTACGTAGCCCAGGCTAACCCTGAACTCTTGGTGATCCTCCTACCTCAGCCTCCCAAGTGTGGGGATCAGAGGCATGCTCCGTCACACCCAGTTCAAAATAATTCCTAAAATTCTGTTTAAAATCAAAGGGGGGGCTGGGGATTTAGCTCAGTGATTAGAGTGCTTGCCTTGCAAGCACAAGGCCCTGAGTTCGATCCCCGGCACCACAAAAAAAAAAAAAAAAAAAAAAAAATCAAAGGGGCATTTGGCTCTTCTTAACAGCTCTTAGTAATGATGGCTCAGGGACAGGAGCCCATGGGCTGAAGAGAGTAACAGGGGAGCTCCTTCCAAGCATGCTGATTCAGGATGGCGTTCAGGAAAAGCCTACTGCTCTCTATAGGAGGGGCTCAGGAATCTGTGCAGAATGGTTCTTACTTTATTTGTCAAAATCAATTTAACCATGGCTTTGGTGCTTGAGTAGTTATTACAGGAAATAAAATCTGCTATGAAGGACTTGAGGGTCACATTACTTACGTTGTGGCTGTGGATAAGGTGGTACCTGAGTGTGCATATGACCTGGAGATGTAGGAAGCTGAGCGGCAGCATTTGGATTGACATTTCCATGCATTATGAAACCTGGAGGTGGAGGGTTTTCTACCTAGAAAAGATTATAGTAAAAAGGATTACACTTGGGACCAAGAATGTAAGCTTACAGATGGCTTTCTAATCTCTGAAATGGAATTCTATGTTTATTGAAAAAAAGAACAACTTTATTGCATAAAAACTACTGCATTTTGCAAATACCATCTTCCTCGGAACATCGTATTTTCTGAGCAACACATTCCGAATGATTTAAATATCAGACAGGCCCAAAATAATAATTGCAATGAATGGGAAAAGATGCTAACAGATTCATAAAGTAGTATCAATAGTATTATGATAAATCATGAGGATTATCTGTCTCTATTAATTTCCATCCACTACTCTATATTCTGAAAATATAAGTAATAAATGCCATAAAGGAGATTTTAGTTTTCTTTTATTTCTGCAATGCTTGAAAGAAAGAAAAAAATAACAGAAAGGAAAAAAATCTTTAGTAAAATCATCCGATTCATACTACCGTTACAACCTGGTTATTATTTTTCTAGTTCAAATCAATTTAGAACTGCAGAAGGAGAGAAGGGATAAGGAAATAAATTAATTGTCCTAAAAGTTGCCTCTTGCATTCTCAAAGCAATAAAATGCAATGAGCAGGCAGATGGATGTGGAGTAAGGGTGGGGAAGTTGAGGAGGGGTACAGGGAATATATAACTATATAGTTCAGTGAGCAGAATCCTGCTCAAAGAGGAATAATGAAGGATATACCTGTGTGTCAGAGGGAGAGGCTGCAGGTGGATGGCTGGGAAGGGCAGTAGGAGTTTTGTTACTCCAGGTAGTGGCAGTAGGGGCAATTCTAACCTGGATCGAACACAGAAATACCAATCACAGAAAATAAAAATGAAAATGTTAAAAGAAAAAAAAAACCCAAAAAGTATTAACAGTCAGATGAAAAACAAAAAGTAAAAAGAACAAGATAACATATATTAGTCAGGTGATGTTTTCAATGCAGCAGGAATGCCAAAAGAAAAGCAAAGTCACAACGAAACAGGAGAGGCAGGAAAAAATCAACATGAAAACCTAAATCAAAGCATAAAAACAATGCCATTCTAGCATCAAAAATAAGTAGGGAAAGTTAGGTCTTGTAAGTAAGGAAAGAAAGAAGACATTCTGGAAAAAAGCTGAGTAAAACTGTGATTTCTGAAGCATTAACAGGATTCATGCTACTAGTAATCTGCAAACATTGCTATAAGCTCCCTTTTCTGGATTTTATTAGAGCCATGAAAATCACATTAGTCCCACGCAAGGCTTAAAAATCACACAATTAGAGAACATTAAAGCTGAATATTAAAAATTACCCAGTCTAATTCTTATCCTTTTCCAGTGAAAAAACTAAGGTCCGTACAAATCATTGGTGATGGAACCAGAACTCATTCCAGGTCTCCTGCTTCCTAGTCCACTGTTTTCATACTACAACATGTTGCCTATCCTGGAGGTCCAGTGGTTTTCAATTTTGGGGGAGGGTGGGTGCTGGGGATTGAACTCAAGGCCTTGAGCTTGCTAGGCAAGCACTCTACCACTGAGCTAAACACCCAATCTGCTTTTCAATTTTTTAAAGCCATCAAAATCTTTTTTGTCCTGTAAATCTCTGTATATAAAAGCAAAGCTGTGTTGGCCGAAATGGGAGTGGCTCTCCTACTCAGCTGACTCCCTTTTATTCCTTTACCTGCCTGTAAACACTGCTTTAAAACTACAAGGCACTGTCTCCATTCATTCAGCAGATAATAAGCTTTAATCAAGAAAATTGCTGATTTGTGAGTCAATTTATTTTTCCTTTCTTACAACATGAGAATCGTAAATTAAAGTATAACAACATTTTCAATGTTTTTATTTTTCCCCAGAAAGACAGACAAACCTAAAGACATGAAGAGTAACCATTGTCTTCTTCCAGTGTAGCGCTTGCCTTGCTTCAGTGCCCTGAAAGACAGCCCGGTCTAAACGTAAAATGCTTGAAAGCTCTAACCCCAACTTGGTCATTATCCAGGCATACAATGCTGAGAAATGAAAACTCTGTCTTCGAACTTGGCTGGGCTGCTGGAGATCCCTGCCTCTCAAGTTTTTCCAGCCATCATCTGATCTACCCCACTTAAATCACAGACTTCCTAAGACCACAGCCACCTCCATGAGGGTGGGGAGGTGTGTGTGCTCTGTTCTCCAGTAGACTCCCAACAGCTAGAACAATGCCAGGAATTCACAGCAGGGTCTCAATAAATATTTGTCAAATGAATGAAAAAAACAGCAGCTTGTTCTAGATAGTTAACAGATTAGTCAAATGTAATCTATCTTGACTTCCAATCCAAAGTGCAACAGACAGAAGAGCATGAAATTTTTTTTTAGGTTTCTGTGATTTTATTTACTTGTTTTGAGACGGGGTCTCACTAGACATTCCAGACTGGCCTTGAAGGCGGTGATCTTGTCTCAGAGGGCTCCCGAGTGCTGGGATTACAGGTGTATGCCACCATGCCCAGCTATTTTTCTGTGAGTTTTAGACATACTTCTGCCATAATGAAAAGTAAAAATGTGCATTGATCTTATCACCAATTTGTTCTACTTTAAAATAGGCAGGGTATCTGCTAATTTTGCTATCAAGACTATTTATTAATGATGGGAAAAATACTTTTCATATTAAGGACATACATGAAGGCTATCTCCTGGTCTGGAAATAAAAAAGTTTTTACATGAAACAGTAAAAGACAGTAAGACCACATTTTATGTCATCAAAAACTTACTAATTTAAATAAAATAAATAAAAATTATTAATCCTTTCCACATTTCCCATAACCTACTTCATCAACTGTTAGTTGTTCACTTTTTTCTAATATCCAAGTTGTTCTAAATATTCTTTATTGTGCAGATGCAGAAGATGATGCAGAAAAGAATGCTCGAAAATGACTACTTTCTAAAAATATTTCATAAAATTAACTAAATCACTGAAAGGACTGTTTCCACTAATCTACTTATAATTTGTTAGATAAACAGAAGTTTCAAAAACAGATGTCCATATATAAGTCTGACTGAGACAGAATTATAACAAATCTCCCTAGAGTGTTTAAAACTAATTTATACCTGAAATATAATCCATTTGATCAGATTAAAAAGATGATCTTGGGTAACAGATAAGAAATACCACTTTTAAGAATTCTAACAGTCTATTAAAACAATGTTGTCTAGCTTTACCATATAAAAGATCCTCTCTCTGCCAAGCAACTGAAAACTATCAATCTGAACACAAACACTTAAACGTTCCTCCTTCATCTGGACTGTGCACTCACATGGGTGTAATATTGCTGAGTCGGAGGCCTTGGCATCTGCGGGTGGCCAGCTACTGGTCCAGGCCTGCCCTTGGGCAGCGGCTGCCTCTCATAAGGAGTTTTTGGTGATTGCTGTCCTGGTATGGGCTCTCCTTGGGCTCTACAAAGTCTGTCGCGAAGCTGCACAATATTTGGCTATAAGAAGCAATGGAAGAAAACAAAGCAAACTGTTGTAATTCACTCACCTTTAAACTAGCATGTTGATTTTCTTAAAGTAATCTGATCCTGTCAGAGACCCCTTCTTGTTCATATGCTGTGTGTTACACAATAAACCCTGACGCTCGAGGATTCAGCATCAGGGTTTCTAGTACTTAGGACTGGCACCAAAGAAAGATCCATGACACACACTACAACTTCTTTTTTAGTGGTCTGTTGCTGGTGGTGGTTTACTTTTTATTTTTTGAGACAGGGTTTTACCATATAGTGCAGGCTGTCCTCACACTTTGGACCCTCTTGCCTCAGCCTCAAAGCACGAGATGTATAGGTGCGTGCCACCAATCTCAGCATGTACTACAACTTCTAATGTAACCGAGACAGGGATTTGAATTACTCCCACAGATCACTATCACTTTCAGCACTGCTCTTCTGATGTTTTCTTGTGGTTAAGTAATAATGCTCCAAAGTCTCTGCTTCCTGCCCATCATGCCATCAGCAACTCTCCTCCATCATGCCCTTCTGCCATGCCGTCCTGCCTTGGATTCAGCTGAATATGGACAAAATAAACCTCTCCTTTCTTAAATTGTGGGTGTGACATATTTTGTCCCAGTAACAAGGGAAGTAATCTAAACCCTGAGAAAATAAAACCTAATTTTTGCTAATCCCCCAAAAAGGAATAATGCTCATAAATCACAGAACTATTTAAACACAACTATAACAGTCCTAAAATGAAATCAGCTGCTAAAGATGGCAATGGAAGAAAACAGTGATCTAAGAGACAAAAATTAACTTTTAAAAGAACTTTCTGAAATAAATTAAGATCTCAAATTCAGAGCTATGGCTCATACATGAAATCTTCAATTATATAATTTACAAGTTAACCACATATATTTTCTACATATTAACAAATAATAAAGCAATGTGTTAAAATGCTTCAGAAATAATTTAGTTTAATACGTTAAAAATTATACAATCTTAAAAAAAATTATACAATCTTATAAATTTGCTAAAGGGTTAAAGTCGTCATTTAAGCTTTTGGGGGGGCACACAATACAGAGGACAGAACCCAAGGTTTTACACTGAGCTACATCCCCAGCCACTTTTTATTTTGACACAGGGACTTGCAATCCTCTTGTCTCAGCTTCCCAAGTAGCTAGGATACAGGCATGTATAATCATACCTGGCTCATCTGAACTTTTTTTTTTTTTTTTTTTTTTTTTTTGAGGCAGTCTCTGGCTATGTAGTTCAGGCTGGCCTTGAACTCACTATGTAGCCCAGATTGGCCTCGAATTCACAGTGATCCTCCTGCTTCAGCCTCCCAAGTGCTGGGATTACAGGCATGTGGCACTACGTTTGGCCTCAGCTGAACTTTTAAAGTATACTTTATTGCATTTTATGGTGGAGAATTACATACTGTAACACTATCTCTAAGTCTCAGGACATTTTCTCCAGAAAAATGCAAGGTTTAATAGATAAATCAGAGGAAATAACATCAAAATTATGTTTTTAAAGAACGTTCTTTAAAGCCCAAAGAAAAGCATTAAGGATAATATATATAAAATACGTGAGATTATAAAAGGCATTAAAAATAGAGTTTAGGACTTGTGTGTGGTAGTAAATGTCTATAATCCCAGGTAGTCCAGAACCTGAGGCAGGAAAATATAAAGTTCCAGGCTAGAATGGGGAACTCATCCCTGTCTCAAAAGGGCTGGTTGTGGGACATGGTGGTGCACGCCTGTAATCCCAGCACTCGGGAAATTGAGGCAGGAAGATTGCAACAAATTCGAGGCCAGCATGGGCTACCTAGTGAGTTCAAGGCCAGCCTAGGCTACATAGTAAGACCCTGTCTTAGAAAGAAAAGGAAAAAAAAAAGAAGAGAGGTTGTTTGCTAGTTCTGGGAGAGTGCTTGCCTATCACATGCAGGTACTGGGTTCAATCCTCAGTACTGAAGTGGGTGAGGGAGTTTAATTTTAAAGCTAAACAAACTAAAGGTCTTAGATTAAATTAGCCTCAAAGGGTCTTATTATCTTGATGTAACAATGAAATGGTATTAAATCAAAAGTCTTAAAACAATTATGCCAAGTCATCATAAAAAAAAAGTTTCTATTCTATCTAATATTCTCTTTAAACATTTAGAAAGACAAGAGCTGGGTCCTAGAGTTAAGGAATGTAAAGTAGTTCCCTCTACCTTGAATAATTAAAACAATATACTCACCCACAAATGGTGTCAGACTAAAATGGTACAGAGAATGCACTTCTTTGCTAATATTTGTGGTAGCACATACGGGAATTTTAGAATAATGTTATTTGTTCACATAATAATATCCACAGCTTTTCAACATAAAAGATTTCTACAAAGAATCTTATAGATAGACCAGCGTTTGGTCTTAGAAATATAAAGTTGGTCTTTCTCTCATTGATTTTGCTAACCTCGACACAAAGGGATCAGGACCCATCTCTCTGATATAGCTGGGTACACCTAGGGTGATTCTTGAAGAGTATCAATCACAGTTACCTACAGTTGGGCGGGGGATTTATCTCAGTGGATGGAGTGCTGGCCTAGCAAGCATAAGGTCCTGAGTTCGATCCCTGGCCCAAAAAAAGCAAAACAATTACCTACAATTGGGTGCTGGAAATCCAACTGCTCCAAAGTGTTCCATGTAGTGTGTGTATGCCTAATGCCAAGTGCTATCTGCTGGAGTCATTCATATATTGAAAGAAAGAAGACAAAATTATTAATTCTAATTACCTGGTTGGTGTTGTCAGGAAGAAAAGCCAAGGCTGCAGCAATACTGCCCTGGGCTGCCAACAAATTGGCATACTGACTCATCTTCTCAGCCAGAAGAACACCTACAGTGTTAGTGTCCATGGTTTGGGTGAGTTGCACAGCTTTTCGAAGAATGACAACTTTCTCGATCAGATCCTAAGTGAGAAAAATAAGGGAGGGTGAAAGAGAAACAGAAGTATCATGAGAAGAAGCAGGGAAAGGCAGAGTTCCTCAGATTT
Organism: Hystrix cristata; assembly: GCA_004026905.1. Taxonomy (NCBI): domain Eukaryota; kingdom Metazoa; phylum Chordata; class Mammalia; order Rodentia; family Hystricidae; genus Hystrix; species Hystrix cristata. The sequence goes on from PVJO010006758.1 coordinate 18,871, forward strand.
CTAAAACCTATTCAAAGTATGGTATCTATTATCTCAGTTTGAAAACTATGGAGTAGCTGCTGACCACCACTTAGGTAACTGAAAAAGAAATAAAGAGGAGAAACTCTCTTATTCATGGAGAGCTTACCACGTTCTCCTAAGTATTCCTAACAGATCATCTGCTACTTGTCTAGTGATGTAAAACAGGCAACTATCCAAAGTGAAAGTGATAGGTATCGAACGTAAAAACTGTCCTAGTAGAAAAAGAACTACGAGTGAGAACATCATACGACTGATCCTATAAAAATATTCCTGCTATGAAGTGACAAAGGCATATGACCGCTAGAAGGACTACATGTTATAGTTTGGAAGCTGAACGTCCCCGGCAGGCTGACTGTGTTAGAAGATTGGCCCCGGAGTGGTGCTCTGGGCTGGGGCCGAGTGGGAGTCGTCAGGGCACTGGGGCGCATCCTCTAAGGCAGTGGGCCCAGGACACTCCCTGCCTACCTGCCTGCCTCTCCTCTCTCCCGCTTCTGGGTTCACGATGTACGTGGACTGCCCCGCTCGCGCTCTCACTACGACATGCTGCCCTGACCGGAGGCCCAGAGCAATGAGCTGTCTGACCTCAGACTGGAAGCTCCAGAACCATGAAGCCAAATAAAACTTTTCTCTTCAAAAGTTAATTACTTGAGACAGTTTGTCATAATCATACAAAGCTGAGTAATATGTTATTGTGACTCAGAGTTTCCCAAGCTGTTCTTCAACCCAATGCTTTGAACAAGGGTGAGATACACTCCTGGCAGAATGCATACAAATATCCTACATATCTGCCCTTCACAAGTACACAAAGCCACAATTGTGAAACAAGTAGTTTTTTCTCAGAAGCTTTTAAAAGAAAAACTTCAATTTCCTATCTGGTTTTATTTCCAATAGAGTGATCTTTGAAGCAGCAACACTACTGATAAACTCTCTTTCCTGAGAGAAAAAGATATATTGCACTAAAACATTGTAAGACTCTGCAGATGAAATGATTCAGGAAAAATCTAAAGATATAGTTGAGAAGAGAGTCCCCACAATTTTTTGCCTCCTCTGGCTTGTGTACTGGGGTACATGGGATTCTATTTACATTTTCCTTTCATTTTCCCTTAATCACGAAGGTTCTCTACTGGTATTAGAGATGCCTCCTATTCCCTACGCCACATTGCTTCTTTCTTTGCCCAAGGGAGCAGGGCCACTGAAGAAGGAACCCAAGGTAAGAGGTAAACTCTAAGGCAGTGATGGCGGACCTTTTAGAGATGAGCACCCAAACTGCAACTCAAAACCCACTTATTTATCGCAAAGTGCCAATACTGCAATTAAAATCTGAATACTGAGGTTTCAGTTTAGAAAAAAGGACTCATACATTAACATCACTTATCTTAGAAGAAAAATATAATAACAGCTTTCAATGAAAAAAGCTAAACAGCTTTTTACTGAAAGGTAAAAGTTTGCATTTGGTGTGCTTCTGCACAATTAATGTCATCTTTGCTGTTGTATGCATGCTGATAATTTGTCAAACATTGGCTGGGGCAACTTCGCTTGCATGCCGACAGAGAGGGCTCTGTGTGCCCACTGCTTGCCACCCCTGGTCTAGGGCATTTTCAGTGCTCCTGCCACCTACCCCCCCAATAAACTGCCAAATCATAACGCTGATCTTAGAAACAGTAGCAACTCCATTTTACTATCCTATCACCTCAAACCTTGCTCCTTCAAAGATAGCAATAAATGCATATAATTATCCAGCAAAAGACCTTCTAAAATGTAAAAAAGTAGGTAAAAGCAATAAACTTCTGGAACAAATTAATTCCTAGACTAGAACTTGATCATAAGTAGGGTGAAAGAAAATATTAAAAAGTAAGCACCTTTTGTTTCAAAGATACTAACCTGAAGGGACAAAGGGCTGCTACCATCTTGAGCTTTAGTCCAACATGCAACTAATTTCTCTACATTCCCTGCACAAATATAGCAGAGACATGCCTGAGTCTGCAGGACGCTCTCTCCTTCACTTTCAAGCCTGGAGCCCAGATGATCTGTAAGACAAGAGCACTCAGATTATACCCAAAGCAATCTGCTACACGGTTTGTGAGCAGCTAGGTGAGAGTTTCCTATGTATAAACTAAACTTCACAACCAATGAGTAGCAAAGAGAAACAAAAATTGCTCTAGGTGCTCCTTGGTAAACACTTTGTTAAATGAATGCAAGTGGATGACAAATTATATATGATAAGCTATTTCACAGGACTCTATCTATCTGCAGAAATGATTCCCATTAACTGTACTAAAAAACAATAAATGAGAACAATATTAGAACACAAAACTCCTAATAGCACATTTAGAATAGAATTATCAATGTTACTCTGCCTATTAAAATTTATTTACAATCCTCATACCACAGGGATGTATGCACAACCATGTTCATAGCAACACAATTTGTAATAGCTAAGTCTTGGAAACAACCTAAATGCCCAACGACCAATGAATGGCTAAAGAAAATATGGTTTTTCTACACAATGGAGTACTACACTGCCATAAAAAAGGATAAACTAGAGTCATTTGTATGTAAATGTTGAGAGCATACTATTAAGTGAAATAAATTGGACACTTATGAGTACACATCGAATTGTTTCTCTGATATGAGAAACCAGGGATGCAAAAAAAAGGACAAAGAGGTGTAATAGATATAATCTAAAAGGAAGATAATATTCCAAGGAGAGGAGCACTGAAAGGAGAGAGGGGGAAAAGCGGGAAGGGAAAAGAGGGATAGAAAAAGGAAAGGGAATGTACCTGCTGTAAATAGGGAAGGGAAGAGAAGGGAGGGCGGGGGAAAAGGGGGGAGAACCAAGATACACCATGTACAGGTACAAAATAAATGTGATGAATGTAACAATTATATGTACATTGTACCAATACATGTTCTTGGTTAAAAAAATTATTTACAAAAATAGTTAATATTCTGCAATTTTTTGTATTCTCATACTATGTTCAAAGGTAGCAAATGGTCACTGGCTTTATACTAACAGCCTTAAACTTCTTTTATTGCAAATAATATCAATTCCTTAGCCACCAATTTAGTTATGGCTTCTAAAGATAATTTTTACTCAAATGCAATTAATTTTATCAAAGTTAACGTTTATTAAGTAAGTTACCTATGTGCCATTTTAGAGATAAATAAAATGAAGCTTAGAAAATAATTTTTCCTAGGTTACCAAAAGTGGCAGAGGCAAGCTTCCAACTTTATGTTTGAAACCAGATTCATTAAACAGTATTTTTAGAAATAATCTGAAGATAAAATATATTTTATACTTATTTGTCAGTAGAATTACAAAAACTTCTAATAAAATCTGACATTAGTGTTATTTAAAGTATACCATGTAATGTAGTTAAATGCAAAACTTGTTTCTTACCACACAGCGATGGAAATTCATCTGGTTTAGCATAAGTCAACACTGCAGCTAAAGCCTCTTTCCAATTTTTAAGGTCACAAGACTCAACAATCTCTTTCCAGTTCTTCATTACAACTGCAGTGATGAGCTTAGGAAAAGAAAAGGAAAATCAAAATCTTTCGTATATTAATAAAAATTAACTTTGGCTAATGAATCATCCCTTTCAAAACTACTATTTAGAATATTTCATGACAAAGCAGCAAAAAAGTGAAGTATTTTCTTGAACAAATGACGTACAGGATGGCTTTATTTCTCCTTAAGAAAGCCAAACAAACATATTTTATAAAGTGACAGGAGGCAAAGTGTGGGAGGCTAGTAGAACATTTAACAGGAAGATGTGACCTGGTCTAATATATCAGAAAAGCCGCCTCAACATGTAGACTTCTGCACAGTCCTTTGAACAAAATAAGCAGGCAATAACTTAATCGAGAAGGAAAAAGCATTCCAAGCTGAGGGAACACCAGGTGCAAAGTTCTAGGGAGGACAGAACATGGAGCGAGTCAGAAGCCAATAGGCAACCTGTCACAGAACAGACATAAACTATGATAGGGAGAGGGGCACCTGGGCGGAGGAGGGGGAGACCAACAGCAACCAATGCTGCTGGGACTAATGCTGGCACTTTTTTTTGGTGCTGGGGATCAAACTCAGGGCCTTGTGCTTGCTAGGCAAGCACTCTAACCACTGAGCTAAATCCCCAGCCCAACGCTGGCATGACTTTTACAGAAAATAACTGCCACAAAGATTACTTTTTTATGATATGAAAAATAACATCAAGCTTACAAGTGTTCAAACCCTCTCTACCAGAAAATTCCTCTCCTAGTATTATAGGGTAACTAATCAGAAATTTGCACAATGTTTAGGCATAACATAGATTTTTAGCCCTGTATATACAATGGTGTTTACCTATATGAGGAGAATATTAGACACCTAAATATCCAAAACATGAGAAATAATATATCCTCACCATAAATTATTATAGAGTAATTAAAATCTTTTGAATTTTTAATCATAAGGAAAAATCAATGTAAATGACAACATGAACAAAACCACACATATCAATGTATGTCAGAAAAAATTCTACAAATATCAGGGGCTGGGAATTTAGCTCAGTAGAGTGTTTGCCTAGCAAACACAAGGCCCTGAGTTCAATCCCCAGCACCCGCTCCTCAAAAAACATAAATAAAAATTCCACAAACATAGAGAAAGAGGTATGGAAAACTATGTACCAGGCTGTTGGCAGGATTAGAGGAAGCTACCTAACATTTTTATCTTTTAAAATTTTCTGTGTTAAAAAATTTTTTTCTATATTAAACCTTTCTATAATTGTATGAAAATATCTTTAGTTTTTAAAATTATGTATGGAAACAACAAAAACTGAATTAAGCACATAAACGTGCCAACACTATTTTGAGTCAAAGGTTTTTTTGTTTTATTTTTTTTGAGACAGGGTTTTGCTATGTAGTTCAGGCTGTCCTGGAACTCACTGTGTTAGCACAGTCTTGAACCTGCAGCAACCCCTGCTTCAGCCTCCCAAGTGCTGGGATTACAGGCGTGCACCACCACGCCAAGCCTGAGTCAAAGTAGTATGGATAGGTTAATTCTTTTTTTTTTTTTTTGTGGTGCCGAGGATCAAACTCAGGCCCTGCGCAAGCACTCTAATCACTGAGCTAAATCCCCAGCCCCAGGTTAATTCTTTAGTGTTTTCTATATTCCAATGATCTATAATAATAGTGTTATTACTCTTGTAAACATAAAGATAAATATGTTATGATGTATCTATTTTGAAAATAACATACCCTGGTAATTTTGCTTTGGGATTTTGCAAAGTATTTTTTCTGAGTCCGAGCCAAGAGTTCTTGTCCTCCTGCTATAGCCAATATAATGGCATCAGCCATGCGGTTATCATGTAAACAAAGGTCAACAGCACTCTCAAAATTACCCGTCAGCAAAGCCTGAGTAATTAAACCATCAATATCTGCAACAAGGAAATAATACAACCAAGTTCAATAGAGGTTTTTGTTATCAAAAACAAGTACAACAACAACAAAAAAAATCTATACACATCAGGTTTTACACACAGATGCACATGGAGAACACGATGCTAATTTCTGATTACTGGTTACTAAATTTTTGACACAAGCTGTTAGTATTTATAGAAGAGATCTACGGAAATATACTAAAGTACATCTAAAACAACACTACTTGCTGATTGCTTACCCTGGATAAACAAGGACATAGGTGTCAGAACACACCACCCTGCTCACAGCACTGAGGATATATACTACATGGTAGCTGAGTTCTTTCTCAACCCTCAACTGTCCCTAACAGTATTTTGACTGGGACTACTTGCTTTGAAGTAGTTTTTAAGAATTTAAAAATCAAAACCAACAAACAAGTACTTACCCCCACTGACAGAGATATTAAATGTCCCTCCAACTGAGGGCAGAAACTCAGATTCTTGCTTTTCTTCTTTAATGCGCTAAAGAGACAGAAAAGACAGCAATTAGCCAAAAGGAAACTGTGGGATAATTTACTACCAAAATAAAATTTATATATGATTATTCACTTACTAAGTTATATACTAAGTCCAGAAAAGTCCTCATCTCCAAAGTTATACTCAGATCTATGACTTCCTGAAGTATTAATTACCACCATTATGCAATTATAAATAGAAACCAAGACCATCAGAAATAATGTAAAACAAACAAGGGTATATATTCATTATAGGTATCTGCAAAGTTATTTTGAAATGAAGAATCTTTGTTTTCTTTAGATGCCTCAACTATGAGTAGCCTGAAAAATGTGAAATATTTTTCACATTTCAAAGTATATTTAGCTTTTAAAGCAATCTTACTTCTAACATCTAATAATTCCTGTCTACCAGGTTTAGTTATAAGATCTTTTTGGGAGCTGGGGATTTAGCTCAAGTGGCAGAGCACCTGCCTAGCAAGTGCAAGGCCCTTAGTTCAATCCCTAGCAACGACCCCCCTCTCTCCTGCAAAAGATTAAAAAAAAAAAAGATCTTTTTGTTATAATTAAATCCTTTAACAAAAAAAATCACTTAGTGTCCTCAGCATAAAAGCACAACAGGGACCAGGAGGTAGCTCAGCAGTTGAGTACTCTGCCTAGCATGTGCAAAGCTCTGCATTTGATTCCCAGACACTTCCCTTGCCAAAGGAAGAGAAACAGATTATTTTTGGATTTGAATATTTTTGAATATACTCAAATTCAATTATACATTTTACATTCTCTCAAATTAGTCATATCTGGAACAGCACATCAGTCTGGTAAAAACATACACAGTTCTTTTACAAATTTCTAAGATTACAAGTTAAGCACCTCTAATTCAAAAAATTTGAATTCTGAAATGGTCCAAAATCCAAAATGTTTTTAGCCAGATTTTAGACTATGTAAGGTAAACTTGTAGTCTCTACAAATATTCTAAATCTTTTTAAACAAAGACAAAGCTACCTACTTGAGACAAACTATCTACCTTCTATGCCTGTGTTACCTACACATCTGAATTTAAGTGCCTGGTATTCAAAGTCAGGGGTTTAGAACTGAGTCATTTAGGTGCAGAGTACAGCACAGCTTATGATAACGATTACAAAAGAATAAATATAGTCCTAATACCTTCCCCCAATTAAAGAAATGCATTTTGGAATCTAAAAACTCAAAAACATTCAGAATTTAAGTTAAACACATTAGTGAATAAATCAGATATTGATCTGTCAAAATTCACAGAAAAATCTTTTAATTCATTACTTTTCAAATTTGATTTCTACAATGAATATAACTTTATTTATAGACTTCTTAAATGCATATAAGGCCCGAAATGCACAATTTTCCTATGTATTCAAAATCTTCAATGAATAAGCTACTATGTTTGATAAACAGTATCATCAAAAAAAGGGAAGATTTTACCCCCTTAAAACAATTTTTTCAAGTACTCAAAGTATACACTGATAACTATTGTTTACAAACCTATGACAAAAAAGCCCTGTGACTATTACCTATTATTCATGGGTTTATTCCGCAACGGTACTTGACAATATGTACTTAATCTAGTTGTACATAAATGTAAAAGTATAGTATTAAGGTGTCTAATTCTCTCTATGTATTCCCAAAATTGGTTTGTTTTTAGTAAGATTTTATTTCCTTGTTAAATAAATGCCAGGGAATCCACTTTGAAAGAAAAAAATCTTAATAACCATATGTAGTGGTACAAATATACAGCTGAGTTATTTTTATAACTTAGTAAATGACAGAATATTCTATTTAGGATACCACCAAATCACAAAGGGCGATGAAAAAGTTAAAGGCAAGATCAAAAACTAGAACTTTCTGATTAATCTTCTAAGATGAAATAAAATTAGAAAGCAAGAAAAGTAAATTATAGAATTACATATTAGTGGTTTAAAAAAAGAACTTCAGAAAATCAAAAGGAAAAAAATTAATGATACAACTCTGTGTTCAAGGACTCTTTTTGATTAATTACAGAAATTACCAAGTATGACAAAGGATGTATTTATAGTAAATCATAACATTTAGAGGGAAAAAATTTTTTTTCAGTACTGTGGGTTGAACCTAGGGCCTTGCACTGAGCTATATCCTCAGCCCCTTTTCTTAATTCATTATTTGGAAACAAGGTCTCTACAAGGTGCTCAGGCGGGCCTCTTGGCATCCTCCTGCATCAGCCTCCCAAGCAGCTGGAATTACAGGCATGCACCACCATGCTTGGTTAGTGAAATGTTCTCTCCTTGGGCTCCAAGTCGAGATCTAATTCAGAAGGCTATGTGCCACTGATAGTGGACCCTAAATAGTAATGTGCCAAGAAAAAAAATTAACTTTACATGCAATGAAAGTGGATTTCTGAATAAAACAGCCTTCTAAGCAAAGTTAAGTCAATTTCATATCCACTGTTAATTTTAAAGCATATAATCCAGAAGCAAGGTTAGAGAACTAGAGCTCAGAGAGGATACTTCTGTCAGTCTAGGTAAACAGATTCCAACCCTAAACCTTTCTAAGAAAACAATACATTCCAACTTTATTTTGCAACAAATTGTCAAGAAAATTTTCCATATTTCAATGTGGTTACACAATTATCACATATCTGTCCAATATAATATGAAAAAAAAAGTAAGTACCTCTCCCAAGAGCTGCTCTTCAGCAGCAGGGCTCTCCTCCCCATCACTCTGTGCTACTTGGTCAAAGTCTTTAAGAGCCTTTGGTACACAAAATGATTACAGAGGAAGGTGAAGAATGTAGAATTAAAAGGTTATTAGTAACAAGGGAGACAAAAGACCCAACCAACAACATCCACTTTGATCACAAGGAGCAACACCAAGTAAATTTATTTGAGGAACATTAGAGGAAAGTCAAAGAGCAATGACTGTAACACCTTCTCTTCTCCTTTCCTAGCAAATGTCACCCGGCACAAAAAAACTTTAAGTAGATGAGCAGTCACTGATTCCATTATTTCTCTCTTACAACATTCAAATATGCCAAAAGAAAGGAATGCTCCACCAAGCCAAACTTAGGCTATTTTAAAATGAGAATTATGAACTCAGTGCAATATTTAGAATCAACATTTTTACACTATGAAGCAGAAAACAGATACACTTCTTAGATTACACCTCCTTCTTTCTTGTGACCTAACCAAAATTTTAGAAGACGGCTGTTTTTTTAAGACCTTACCACACTGGATCCATCCACTTTGTTCAAGGCCAAAGCAATCTGAAAAGAAAATAACAACTTACCTACTAAATGGAACTGTACTTCAGGACACAGCAAACATTCACCTCTTAATCCATTCTCACTGGCCAAAACCCACAAGAGTCCTCGTCAGAGACAGTGTGTGCAACAGAGAACAGCATCTGTGCAGAAGCGCCTCTCGGCAGCTCTAGTACCTCTCACAGGCAGTTCTCACTTTCAGATGTCATCTGTTCTGTTGTTCAGTCACAAAACTAACCTCAAAACAAACATTTTCCTTCTACTTCTTGTCAAAAGACAAAGCTACAGAGGCATGCCTATAATCCCAGTACGAGGGAGGCTGAAGTGGAAGGACTGTCCAGGCAGCGACAGTGAACCTTAGAGATGAGCGCCCAAACTGCAAACCAAAACCCACTTATGTACTTATTGCAAAGTACCGACACTGCAATTAAACCTGAATACTGAGGTTTTAGTTTAGAAAAAACAACTCGTACATTAACATCTTGTATCTCAAAAACGAGTAACATGCTTGCCACAGGTTCGCCACCACTGGCCTAGAGTTTGAGGCCAGCCAGGGGCTAATGCAGCTAATTCAAGGCCCATCTGAGACCCTGTCTCAAAAAACAAACAAACATAAAAGTAAAAATAAAAGAACTATATTTATTATTTTATTTTCTTAATGCTCAATAACATTTAATCATAAACATATACAAAGACAAAGCTACTATATGTTCATTTCAATGACAAAAATAGTTTTCCTGAGTGTATCATGGTAGACGGTACCTTTTCTTTCATACATATTACAAATATTTTTTAGTTGTTTCTTATATTTTTACTTTTTAAAAAAATAACTAGAATTAAGTTTTAAAAGTATGTTTTTCAGGTATTCACTATGGAAAAAATTGCTATGATGAATATTTTGACAACCAGTTTCTATTTCCTCTCAGATACGCAGTAAAATTTTCCTATTAATCTCTTGTAAATTTGGAAGACTTAGAGCCTCAAGAGATTTAGGCCAATAATGAGGTGTAAGAACTCTAAAGGATAAGCAGACACACAGCCCCAAGCAGTGGGGCTACAACAGGATCCGAGCCATCTAACTCCAGAGGGCATGACACCCAGTTTGCACCATTTACACAACCGTTGTGCAAGGCTCGAAAAATGTACCCGAAATGACTGCCCTCAAGGTTTCCACAGTGTCTCTAGAAAACTGCTATTGATGTTGACATTGTGGAATAATATTAAGCCATTTTTTTCACAAGAACGCTACAAACTGCAACATGATTGCCTCTTTTTAGAAGGGAATCTTTTTTTTTTTTTTTTTTTAATTAAACTATTAAGCAAACGCCTGGACTTTTTGTTTATTTGGGTTAAGGACAATAAATCACTCCCATTTCAAGATATTCATCAGTTACTTGTGAGCTAGACCAACTCAATAATACACAGTTTGGGCATCCGAAGGAGCAGGGTGGAAAACTGTGATTGTTTGAAGCAGAGTCCTGTTTTTCATCACCTAAACTGAACTGAAGTTGGGGAAGACGACTAGTGTTTCTTTCTCTTTGCCCCTGGAAAGACACTATTTATACTCTCTGTTGTTGTCAGTGTTTGGATACCTGACAAGTGTTGTAGTACCTTATCTGTCAAGGCCCAATTGTTCAGACAATCAAGTCTGAATTCAAGATGGTTCTGGTAGCTTCTAACATCAGGTTTACAGCGTTGGGAATTTAACCCAGTGGTAGAGCACTTGCCTATCAAGCGCAAGGTCCTGAGTTTGATCCCAAGCGAGCGCTCCCCCAAAACCATGGTAAATCCAGGTATAAAGCAGAGTTTAATAATATGTATTCAAAACTTGGGCAACCAAACACAAATTCTCTTTTTTGGGGGTGGGGGGAGATGTATACTGGGGATTTAACCCAGGATTGAGCTATATCTCCAGCAGTCTCCCCCAACTCTTGCTGTATCTTTTTGAGACAGGTTCTCTGTATGTAGTCCAGACTGGCCTTCAAATTGCTATGTGGCCCAAGCGGGCCTAGAATTTGAACTCCTCCTGCCTCAGCCTCCCAAGTACCAGGATCACGGCAATGTGCCACTTCGCCAGCTATAAATTCTTATTAAATTCTTATTAACAGGGGAGAATAGTTTACCTTTTTTCCTAGATCTTCTTTTCTGTATCCTAGAAGCTCAAGGTATTTCCCACGAGAATCATCCTCAAAGTTTACCTTTCAAAAACATAATAAAACATATTTTTGAAACAAAGACTTATATTTAAAGCCTTATTTTCATAAGAATTGATCAAATTCCAAGTAAAATTATTAAAAATATCTCAAATCTACTATATCATCCTGAAGAGTCACCATTAGAAAATAAATCAAAGAACAGTTTTCATAACGAGTTACTTTTTAAACAGTAAGTATATGAGTAATTGATTATCCTGGTTGAATAAAGCTTCCTTTTCAACTATAATTCTGGCAAATACAAACTAACACCCAAAGGCTATAGGTATGCAGATGTTATGAAACATTTAATATCCTAAAATGCTATCTTGACTTTCATACTTAATTACAAAATATAAATTCTACAATTTTAGAATTTAACCATACTGTATTCAAGATTGCTTTCCTTGGTTTTTATTAGAGTAACCCTTGTGTTCTAGTTTCAACGCAGTCTTTCTCCTTTAAATATATGGCATCTGCTGTGTTGTTTTTCACTTATTGAAAAATTACTTCATATTAGGTTTGTCAAAATAGAAAAGGAAAAAGCCTTGACATAAGAAGTGAGGTTGTATGCTGTTTATAAGGTTTTTTAAAGTTTACCAATCTCTGAAATCATACTCTTACAATTATTTAATAGGAAGACAGATTCACAATATCCCAGGTACAGTTAAATTTACAGACAGTGAAATGAAATGACTTTAAACGACAACTTACTTTCAAAAAGGACCACACATTTTTCTCAAACTCTGTCCGAGAAGCATCAATCTTTCCCTGGCAGTAGCTGACGAAGCCTTGCGACCGCACGGCCTGCTGCAGCTGGTCTGCGCGGCTGAGGAGCTCCCCCTCCGTCACCACCTGGCTGATGAACACGTGCTGCTGCTGCTGCTGCTGCTCAGTTCCCTGGGGAGGCTGCACTCTGACACCCTCGAAGGTAACCAGCTTACCACCAAACTGCCAAAGAACAAATGAGATCACTTTTCATCACAAGGATGTGGCCAGAAAACAAACTTATTATAACCCTGTGTATGAACAGAACTGCAGCCTAAATAGCTGCCAATGTGGATGAAATTAGTTGACTGACTCTCATGTGTTACACAATCTGACTCCTGTCTTTAGTTACAATGAGGCACCTTTGCAACCTCCCTTCTAGGTGGGATGTAGTGTTTACTGCATCCCACAATTTCTCAGACAGTATACTCCCTTGTATGTAGGCAGGAGATGTTAAACATCAGTGTGATCATTCCAAACAAATACAGAGAAAGAAGGGAACACAGAACTAAATTTGGTTTTCTTACTCTGCAGTGCTTCGTCCAAGGACTACAGGGACATTTCTCTTGCTCTTACTGTCTGTGTGTAGATAGATGGAAGCCAGGCACCTGCACATGCTATGGTCTTCACACAAACTTACCTTATTAAATGTTTGTTAGATTTACCTCACATGTAAAGTTACTGTTTTTTCTTGGCACATTAATAGTTAGGGGCTACTAGCAGTGGCTTAGTAAGCAGTGGCTTAGTAAGCAGTGGCTTTACTTCAGTCTTGAAGTAAAGAACATTCTACTAGATGAGCCTCTTGGCATACACCTGTAAACCCAGCTACTTGGCAGGGTGAGAGGAAGGATAACCTGAAGTCCGAGGCCAGCCTGAGCAAATGAGCAAGACTCTGTCAAAAAATAATAAGTAAAAGAAAAAAAAAAGAAAGAAAGAAAACAAAGAGCTGGAGATGTAGTTCAGTGCAAAACCCTGGGTTCAACCCCCAGGGCATAGGGTTCATTGGGGATTTAGCTCAGAGGTGAGTGCTTGCCTAGCAAGCGCAAGGCCCTGAGTTCCAGAACCAAAAAAAAAAAGGAAATCCTGCCACATGCTACAACATGGGTGAACCTTGAAGACATTTTGCTACATGAAATAAGCCAGTCACAAAAAGACAAACACTGGATGATTCCACATACATGAGTTATCTAAAAGAGTCAAACTAGAAACAGAAAGTCAACTGGTTATAAGGGATTAGGGAAGTGGGGAGGGAGATGGATGGACAATTGTCCAATGGCTAGTTTCAGGAGTCCACGGGTAGAGATAGGATCTCTCTACTTCACTAAATTGCTCAAACTGGGCTTGAACTTGCAATCCTGCTTCAGCCTCCAAAGTGCTGGGACTACAGGTGTGAGCACCAAGCCCAGTTCCTGAGTTTCAGTTTTGCAAGAAAACAAAGTTCTAGAGAACTGCTATACAGCAATGTGAGTTAACACTACTATACTGTACACTTAAAAATGGTTAGAATGGTAAATCTTATGTGTTCTTTATATTTAAAAATGATTGCCAGGCATGGTAGTATAACATCTGTAACCCCAGGTCTCAGGAGGCTGAAGCAGGAGAATTGCCATGAGTCCAAGGCTAACCTGGGCTATATGGTGAGTTCAAGGAATTCAAGCCTAGCCTGGACTGCACAGGGAGACCCTGTCTCAAAAAACAAAAACAAAACAAAACAAAACAAAACAAAAAGCTGGCATTTGAAAAGAATCTAGAAGAAGGGGAGATAGGACACATAAACCCTTGATCCCTACCCCTTCCCAAGAAAAAGAAAAAAAGAAAAAGCAAATTGGTTTTAAAAGGCAGGCGGGACTGAGGGTGGTGATGACTACACCAACAATATGAATGTACTTAATACTACTGATCTGTCTATCTATGAATAAGACAATGTCTCACTATGTTGCCCAGGTTGGCCCTAAACTTAGAATCCTCTTGCCTCAGCCTCCTGAGTGGCTGGAATTTCAGGCACATGGCACCATCTTTGGCTTTGAACTATACATTTAAAAGTGGTACGGATGATAAATTTCATATTATGTATATTTTACCACAAATACTATGTATATTTTTTTAAAAGGCCCCCCTTTTCCTAAGAAACCATTCTGAATAGTGAACAGGCCACAAATACATCTCAAACTTTCCTTTTTACCATCTGAATGATCCTAAAGTGACATTTTACTGAGGAAAGTCTTTTGTTACTATGAACCACAAGAACAAAATCCACTTACTGAAAAGGAAGCCCCGACAGGCCTCCGGATCCACTTGGGGGGCTTCTTCAGGGGCAGCACTACACTATGCTGCCCAGTCTGCTGTGGAATCTGTAATGGAGGAAGGGGCTGGCCTGTGCCAAAGGGATCCAGATTGCCAAATGATGATGAAAGCTTAAAAATTAAAAAAAGGAAAAAAACATTATATATATGAAGTGGTAACTTACATAAGGTACGTTACAGATTTTCAAGTCATGTACTAAAATATTTTTTCACAGTTAGCCAATAAATCAGCATTAAATCACCACTGTTGGTCAGTAAAGTTATTTTCAAAATAATTCCCTGGTATGACTTTGGGGGTGTATAATCAAAAGCCTTATCACTTCCTATTACCTTGTCAACTTGTTTCTGCCTCAAGCCATCTGTGCTTCCTCCCATGACAGAATAAACACTGATGCGCCCATCAAAGGAAGCAGCTGATAAGACGGCAGGATTTCGGGGACACCACTGAACATCAAAGCACCACTGTGTGTTGGTGGGAAGCTCATATAATACCTAGACCAAACAAAAGTAAGTGAATAAATCAAATATAGTAAACAACAAAAGTGAGAAAAGGGTATAGCCACTTTATAACCAAAATACGTGAATTAATTTAGTCAATAAGTACAGTCCAACATTTTATTTTATAAAATGAAGTGAACCAATAGTAAGATTTCATTAAAGTACAAAGAATGGTCCATTATGATAGTTTACTTGGCTAAACAGAAATGCTACTTAATGTTTCAACTAGATTTAAATAAGCATATCCTTAAAAGTGAGTTTTTCTGTTTTTTTTTCAAATTGTAGATGTGTCCAAAAGACCACAACATTCTATTGAACTCTAAAAGATCAAAGGTGTCCTTTTTAACTGTTTTTGCTTGACAAGATCCAAACAATAATATTTAGGTTATCTGAGGACCAAATTTTGAAATCAATCTTGAGAGCGAAGAATCCCCTGAGAAATCAGGTTTTTAGTCAAGAGAGAAAACATGTACATCCCATCCTTGCCAAACAGAATCTGGCAGTAAGAACTCTGTTTAGGAGGAAAAGGACATGGCAAAAACTACAAAAAATAGCTGATGTGAAATTTTTTTTTTGCAAAATTTTAACCCTGCTTCCTACCTGCAAGGAGGTGCCATATTATTTACCGAAAGAAAATAAAGCATGGCAAACATACTTCTTAATAAGCACAGTTTGTTAAAACCCTGTTAAAACATACAGGTCAACGGGAAGTAATAATCAGAGGATCATGGTAGGAAAAACTGAGATTTGGCCACAGGGGGAACCCTGGAGAGGATGTACTGGGGTAAACTCCATATTCTGAAAGAAGGAGCCCCATTTTGCCTTCATTCTCTTACCCACTTAATCCCATCAGAAACTACCAAGACTCCTAAAGTGAAAGTCTTCAACTTCAATAATTACACTCGCTGATGTACTATCTTTACAATGTTACTACAGTTGTTACTAACTCAAATTAGTGTGGTGGTAACTGCTATTCCTAACAGAACAAGTTTTAGGCCTTAAGAAATGAGTCAAATGAACTTAACTTTGGCTTCACATAACATGCATTTTATTTTATAAGAACACAGAAGTAAAAAGGCCTATTCAGGCCTTTAATTAATCCTTACATTGGTAAGACATGCAGCTTGATGAAACTTAAATTGGCTATTCATAATCTGCCACTATGTGAAGAAGTTGAGTGTTTTTAGTTGCAGCATGCAATAAAACTCAATTCCTTCTAATTCCAAGCACACACGACTAATCATATGCCAAAGTTCATTTTATTAAATTAGATAACTAAGAAAATGAAGGAACACTTAAATTCCATGAATTTTGAACTTACTTGAGCAGGCACATTGTAAAACCCACCATTTTTATTGTCCAAAGGTGATAGGAGGTAAAATTTATTATTGTTTTAATTTTCTTCTATCGTCTCCCCTAACATTAATGTCACTATGTTCTTGGCGGGGAGCAGGACTGTGGATTGGGCCCAGGGTTTTAGCACGTTAGGCAAGGGTTCCGGCAACTGAGCTACATCCCAGCCAGCCATTCGTTTATTCATTCATTCAGACACAAGTCGTGCTACATAATTCCAGCTGGCCTTGAACTCGCTACGTAGTCCAGGCTAGCCCTGAACTCACAGCAGTTCTCCTCTGTCAGCCTCTCAAGTGCTGGGATCACAGGCATGTGCCACAACATCTGGAACCAGTTTTTTTAGTTTTCACTTTGAGACAGGGTCTTGCTGAGTTACCTAGGGTTGGCCTTCATCCTTCTGCTCGAGCCACTCAAGTAGCTGAGATTGTAGGTTTGGGCCACTTTGCCCAGCTTGTATATTCATACAGATATCACAACCAAAAACTTTAAACTAGACATCAAATAATAAAAGTGCTTGTTTTTATCTTAATAATATAGAATAAAATCTATTGAAGACTTTTTTTGGCAGTCCTGGGAATCAAATCCAGGAACTTACTATGCAAGCTATGCAAGTGCTCTACTGAGGAGCTATAGCCCAGACACTCTTATTTTTATTAGCACTCTAGCAGAGTAACTACAAAGCCCTTGTGATAATCTACCTTAATATAGGAAAGGTGAAAGTATAAAAGTTGTAATTAGAATCTATAGTCTAATTGAGAACAGTAGGGAAACCATCCAACTACTGTTGGAACAGTAATAAAAAATAACTGTTGAGGGATTTTTTAGCTCATAACCCATAACAAATAAAAATTGTAAGGCATTTATATACCATTTATATTTAATAAGGTAAGATTTCCTACATTTAAGTTTCCATAGGCAGGACACACGAAAAATACTATATTACAAAGTATTACATTCTTGCTTTATCAGAAGAGAGATTAAAACTTTCACTGTTTTCCAAAAGTCAAAGAGGATCTTCAGGCACTGTTAAAGCAGGAAAAGGACCCAAAGCACGAATGTGCATATGACAAAGATGCTGATTTCCACAGGCCACATGTAAAATAAATCAAACTGATCAGTAATCATCGTTATTGTTGGTTTTCTTTTTGGTGCTAGAGAATAAACCCATGGCCCTGTGCATGCTAAGCTACCCCAGCTCCTTGAACGAGTATTTCTGAGGCTAGGTAATGAACACACTGTAATGCAAACAAGGGACTTATTACTAGCTTTATATGTACTATTTCAGTGATTAGGTTTTCTGGTTCAAAGAATTGAGCTTAGATAATGTTTCTGGAAAAAAATCTCCACTGGATTAACATTTCATAACCACTTCTGCTTACTTTGTCATGTCTTTAATTATATGAGTACACTATAAAAATCCATATGGAAAATTATTCCTTTACCTAGAAATAAAATATTACAAGGGCTCTAGGACTGAGAAACATTTCGTCCTCATACCTCTCCTGTGTTTGGGTTGGAGCAGAGAATCTTCGCATCTTTTCCACAGCTCAGTAACAATTCAGGATCTGCCATGCTCCAAGCAATTGCTAAAATCCCCCTGTAAAATATACAAAGAGAAAAAAGGACAGAGATCAGGCTGGGAATTTAGCTCAGTGGTACAGTGCAAGGCCCTGAGTTTGATCCCTGGCACCAAAAAAAAAAAAGAAATTTGATGAAAATCTCTTCATATGTATGATGACCCTAATAATGATCAAATTGTATAACAAGGTTCAGGGTTGTCCTAAGGTGTTGTGCTGTATTAGAATTTTGTTCTATTAGTAATTATCTGAAATACCTGATAGAAAATCCTTTAACAAAGGAGTCATACTGATATGGTATAATTCAGCTACCATTTTGGTAAAGAAAATCAGATAACTATTGCTTAAAATAAAAATAAACCATTGGTACTACCATTCACAAGAAAGAGATATAGTAAACCCCCTAATTAAAGGAAAAACAAATTATCTAGCAGGGTGCAGTGGTGCATGCCTCTAAGCCTCAGATAGTCAGCAGGCTGAGATAGGAGGATCATGAGTTTGAAGCCACCCTAAGCAACATAAAAAGACAAGTCTCAAAAATATATAGTATCAGAAATAAATAAATAAAAATTGGATAATTCAAAGCAGTAAATAAATATGTTTTAGAACATAAACAAATCAAGTTCCTCAGACAGTAAGTAGCATGATACCTGGAATGGTTTTCCAAGACACGGAGGGGAGAGGTAGCAAACCGAAGATCCCACACCTGGATCACTGGTAACCTATCATCCTCTGAGGCCAGGACCATCTGAGTGGCAACATCAGGATGCCAGGCCAACCCCGAGCAATGCATCTGCAGACAGGTAAGATCCAGATTTTAGCAAACACATGACTTTATAAAAAACCAAAGTGAAATTTGAGAATTAAGCAATTACTGAGACAGATAGTAAAAAGTATCAGCCCAGGCTTAGTTTCTCGTTTTAAACCAAAACTTAAACTATTAAGTTTTATTAAAAGTATTAAACAGTAGTCTTAAAAATCTCCTATGCCTTTCTTCAGAAAACTCAAGGAAAAATTTCTGAAGCAATATCTACCATCTATATTTTCATATGGAATAAATCTATATCATCACTGAAAACCAGCCAGAAGTTCAAATCCTGTAAAACATTTCAGAAAATGAATAAAATGCTTATTATATTATTCCACTGAATCTTGTGTTTTAAAACTCCTGATCCATTTGAAATACAATGACTGAAGGAATATTCTTTTAAACAGTTTGCTGTTGCTGTTTTAAAATTATATATATACTCAAGTGCAAGGACCTGAGTTCGAACCCCAGCACTAAAACAAAATAAAACAAAAATGAAATTATATATATACTCTAACTTAGGCACACCTGTTTTAGAAAATGTTAAACTAGTCAATATAAGTAAAAACAAAGGAAGTAAGTCTCTAAATTGTGTCTGAATTATTTTATAGTACCTAAGGACAAACAATCTATAAGGTTGAGAACTTAACATGCTCTATAGCTGCGTCTATTGAGCACATGGAAGACGTTAGCTCCTTTTACGAGAGCCAAATCAGAAAAAGAGATAAAGCCAGAAGTTTGGAAACTGCAAGTTCATACTCATAAAATTTCCAGCAGGAAAAATTTATACATTTCTTGGAAAAGCTAAAAATGAATTAGGGCTGGGGATTTAGCTCAGTGGTTATACAGTGCTTGCTTAGCAAGCAAAAGGCCCTGAGTTCGATCCCCAGTACCAAAAAAAAATAAAAATAAAAATAAAAATGAATTAAATAAAAAGTGGCTGCAATGCTTTGAAACAGCCAGCCACACAAAACCAGTATATCATGAAATAAGCACTTGGATTAACCAGTCCCTCTCTGAATCACTAATAATATGCCAGGCTTAGTTTTTTGTTTTACACCAAAACTCAAATAATATGGTTTATTGGGAACCATATTATTTTCCTTAGCAAGGGAAAAAGGTGTTCATTCCACCACGATAACAAATAAAGACAGGATTTGACTTTACGAAAACTTCATTTGTTGGCAATTCTGATGTATGCAGAATATAGGAACCCCTACAGCAGAGATACACATTCATCACAAATCAATCATATACTTACCCTGTTACTATGATCACTGACTTTGATGATTGGTTCATTTTTTCTAAGATCCCATACAGTGGCCCGGCCACTGGGACTGGCTGATGCTAAAATATGCTGAACTTGTCTGTTCCACGCAATGCAGCTGATATCTTCTGGGGGCTGTAAGAAGTAAAACTACTAAAAACCATTTCCCTATTATAATCAAATTTGATCATAAAATCTAATGCTTCATTTTAAAAAAATCAATTATTTAAAAACCTGATCCCTCCATTACTCTTCTATTCTAAACGCACATGTAACACAGATACATGCCACTTCAAGTATTTCATCTTTTTAAAGAGAAACTCAAAAAAGCAAGGAGAGAGTGTTCTTACTCAACTTACTGGAAATAACCTAGAAAAAGTTTGGTTTTTTTTTTTTTGTGCTGGGAATCAAACTCAGGGCCTTGTGCTTGCAAGGCAAGCACTCTAACCATTGTGGTGAATCCCCAGCCCCCAAAAAGTATATTTTTAAATAAGGTTGAATGCTGCTAGAATACTTTATCACATGGTGAGAAAAAATAATAATATATCTAAGAGTTATTAAAGATTTTTGCCTATTTTGTTTAGTACTCTATTCCCAGGGCAATGAACAGTGTCTAGCACTGAATATTTACTGTCGAAAGCCTCACTAACACTTTGAAGAAACATATTTATTAACACTTCACTATCTGGAAGGAAAATCAATGACATCTAAACAATGATTTGTGTGAAAAACTTAAAACTGAAATAAGTAGGTTTATAAGAACTACTTTTGGTTGCTTTGATTACACTGACCAAAATCAACATAATACCTGTGTTTTGGCTCCGGGTGTCATTGGAGTTGCAAAACTGTTTAGATCCCAAATGTAGATTTCAGATTCATTAGCACCAGAGGCTACCAGATTAGTCTGCAATACAAAATAATTAATAGTTAATTAATAGTTAAATAGTTTTATGAATAATTAAGGGAGCACAGAGTTCAGAGCTAGACAGATACTGATTTTGGCACATAGCATTTTTCTATTTTACTAAAAGAGCGAAACATATGTATGAGATCTTTAATTGTGCATAATTCTTCAAATTCAGTTTTCTAAAGAGAAACATTGTAAAACTATTTTAAAAATGAATCTACCCAAAAGAAAACTAATTTTAATATAAGAGATTACAAAAAAAGAACAATTATTTGAATCAGACTCTTAATCAGTCTTATAACCATGCAGAGATTATTGTTTGCATTTCTGGAAGGAAATATGACTGTGGGAAATGAAAAAAGATCAATCATTACTTTCAGAAATAGCTAAAATTCTACAACTATGGCATTGCTCTCATGGTATCTTATGGCCAGCCTCCAGAGCTACATAAAGAGAAGTAAAATCTCTTGTGTTGAATTTTCATGTATTTTTAGTTCACATATATCCAATTTTCTTTCAGATGGCAATATTCATAGATTATTTCTACTATACAGCTTGAGGGTCTAAAGACCCTAAAACTGTGATACAAAGTACAAGACGACAGTGAGCTTCATATATTGATCTTTATCCAGTATTATTCACTCTTATAACTCCTTATCTGATCAAACTGGCATATTAATCATAAAAACAGAAAAATTCTATGGTAGATAGTTACCTACAAGATACTTTTACCAAAAATGAGCAGCTATTTAATACAATTTAAAAAGGAATTAGGGCTGAGGATTTAGCTCAGTGGTTAGAGTGTTTGCCTTGCAAGCACAAGGCTCCGAGTTCTATCCCCAGCACAAAAAAAAAAAAAAAAGGAATTAGCTATCCAGTTAATCTAAAGAGTAGAAACGAAATTTCTGTATTTCTACACCCTATGTGTTTTTAATACATGAAAACCTATTTATCCAGGTATAATGGCACATGCCTGTAATCGCAACTACTCAGGAGACTACGGCAGGAGGGCTCCAAGTTTGAGGCAGGCCTAGACAATTTAGCGAGTGTTTTGCCTCAAAATAAAAAAACAAAAAAGGCTGGAGATGTAGCATAGCATTCCTTCTGTTCAATCACCAGTATGGGGGGAAAACTATTCAAAATTTTCTTAATATTCATTTTTTGATTGTTACAGTTTAGTATCCTATTAACTCTAGATCTTTATTAACCTATATACTTACATAATTAATATTCAGTAATGTTTATGAGGTAACACTTTTTTTTTTTGCAGTACTGGGGATTGAACCTAGGGGCATTCCACCACTGAGCTACACTCCACACATGCCTTTTTAAAAATGTTTTAAATTGGAAACAGGGTCTTGCTAAGCGGCCCAGGCTGGGCTCAAACTTGTAATCCTTCTGCCTCAGTGTCCCAGAGTGCTGAGATTATAGTTGTACCTCCATTAAACACCTATTTGATAAACCTATTTTATTTGTTTGATCCCTAATTATTTCAGAGAGTAGTCATCTGTCATAAATAATTTCTCAGTTAATAAAACATGACACCATAGTACCAGCCTAATCCTGACTTAGCACAAACTTTTTAAAGGCAAAGTGTCCAATCTCAAGGGCTCCTACTAAAAAATTTCCAGTCAGATGGTACAACAGATTCTTCTCAACTGCCAGAAATAAACCTATTAGCCTGATCACCTCCACGAGTTAGTATTAGTCACCCTCATATAAACTCTGAACCCACCAGTCTTAAATACATTCAGTCATCAACCTATATAAACATACATTTCTTTTTTAGCTTTCAATCCCAAGACTGAGGCATTAGATTTGTAAACTTATTTCAAATGAGCAATGCATATTTTAACAATTGTGATTGAGTGTCAAATGAATGTCAAAGTCAAACCTGGAAAATGTTCACATCCAAGGCTCTAACTGGACCAGTATGCTTGTCATTCTGGGCAATTACAACTTCCTTGTCTCCAGCTATAATTTTAGAAGGATCATAAAGAATAATGTTTCCATTTTCACCACCTGCAATCAGAACTCCAGAGATATCTCCTTTGGAATCTGTTTTATGAGGCCCCCAAATCAGTTTGTGGTACCTTTAGGAAAAAATGAAATCAAATAAATGTAGAAAAGAATTTTAAATTATACACTTAATTTTTTTATGTCTTCGTAAGTATTACGAAAACATTGTTTCTCCTCCATGCCTGCTGTTTATGACTTTGGTGAAATGACATTTTATTTTTTACTCACACTTGTATCTACGTATCTGAGTTTACAATCTCTTAAAAGTAAAACTTTTTGTGGGGTAATACAGTATAGCAAAGTTTACCTGAGTTTGAGTTGTACGTCAAAAGATAGGGGCTCAAAAACGGTTTTACCATTTAGGTAATGTGAGACCCTGTGTAGGCACTTAATAGTCCTAAGATGTCTTAGATTCTTCTGTAAAACAGACCAAATCAACCATTTTCTTTGAAAAATAATACCTTCTACTCAAGTGGTCATTAACGTGAGATCCATTAAACAGTGAAAGTGTTAAGGGAGTTATCTCAGATTTTCCAAGAAAAATAATTCAATAGTAGAAAGATGACATCAAAATTATGTGTACTATCTGTGGTAAAGAATAAAAGCTCATAGAGATAAAATATGAACGTGGCATGGAGGTATAGGATGAGAGATGGTGGTGAGAAGAAAACTGCTGGAAAAGGCAACTGGGGCTCCTCCCACCACTGTAGGATCCTGCAGAGTATGAGGGGCCCATGAAACCCCATGACTGGAGCTGCATTCTGTTAGCTACAGACGATCTCTTCAAATCTTGCTAAAACTCTTGAGGCAAGGAAGTTTCTCTTGTTACTCAAATGAGAGCATCCTTTCTCTGCATCAGAACAGAACATTAGTACTTGAAAGTGTGATCCAAATAGTGTACCAGAAATCATAGCAACAAAATTCTTTGTGAAATATATTTCTAAATACAGATAAGTATGAAGACAAAAATAAAAATAATCTGCCAGAGATGATGACTATTAATACAGTGATTAATATAACCACTCCTTTTTCTAGCCACAACTGCCTTTTTTTTTACAAACAAGGGAGACAATGGAGATAGAAAAAAATAACTCCAGTAATACTATGAGAAAAAAAATATTAGGAACTAGAGCCTCTCTTGCACACTACTCATGAAAGAGAAAACGGAACATGTAAACACTTTTATTACCACAAAAATGCAGTTACATACTTTTTCACAAAACATCTCATGTCACTGATGATATTCCTTACAGTTTCCAATAATGAGTAAGTGTGGACAAAGTAGGCATCAACCACAACATACAATAATCACCTGAATTTAAGGCTGAACTTCATACCTTTGAGAAGAAGAGAAAGTAGCACAAGATTTCATATCCAAGGATGGATCGGAAAGGTCTAATTCAAACACCTCAAGGGAAGCACTGGTACTAAACGTTGCATCCAACTGCTGAGCAGATGTTCCTAAGGAAAAATACATTCATGGTAATTACACATGCAAAACTAAATGATGCAGGGAAAAGGCACAAATGGAAATTCAGAGCATGGTTTTCAAGGATCTTGCTCATGAATGCTGCATCAGTGGCTGAATTTCAGCATATATGCCATTGAGCAGATGCTTAAATTACTATAGCAATGAGATTCTGGCACAAGGATGGGATATGATGTTTATAAGAAAGGGTAGTACAGACAGTTTTTTAAGCCTAGAGATACTTTAAAAGCTGTCTAACTGAGTGTGGTGGCACAAGCCTGTAATCCCAGCACTTGGGAGGCTGAGGGAGGAAGATCACTGTGAGTTCAGGGCCAGCCTGAGCTATAGAGTGAGGTCAAAGCCAGTCTGAACTACATAGTGAGATCCTGTCTCAAAAAAAAAAAAAAAAAAAAAGTTGTCTGTAGGAACAGTTCCATAACTTACTCTATCTACTTATAGTTAGACAAGATGAAATTCTTTTTTATATAAACTGCCTGCATCAAATTTGGTCTCCATTCCGACTATCTTACATGTCATGTACTGTGCTTTTAATACTAGAGGACTAAAGATGAACACAATCCATGCACAGTGGGAAGGAGACTATACATTAGCATAGTCAGTATTGTGATGTACAAGAGTCTACGGAAGCACAGAAGCAACTCAACCAACTCTAGGGAAGATGGAGGTATCTTATAGGGACAGGGAGACTTTCCGAGATGAAGCTGGAAATGAATCTTTAAAGACATGTACAAATTAGCTGGATGTAGATGAGAGAATCAGGATACTCACACCATCTTTTCTCTTTCGAACTAACCTGTGGCCAGGTAAATAGGGTGGTTCTGGGCAGGGCTCCATGCCTGCATGGCTGTACGATCTACTTCCTTTAACTTCATCCTGCTAAAAAGAATATTTCACACATAAATAAACTGAACATGTAACACAGCACATAGAAACACCGAAACATGCTGAAAAAAAATCACTACAACATAGTAATGCCCAAGTGCCAATAATTCAAACTGGTTTAGGTATCATTTGTTGGAAATAGTCAGAAGCACAAGACAAGCTTCTGAAACTATTCTGAGACAAATGTAGTAGTCTAATTCTCCACAGACTATATATGCTGAATACTCTCAGATTTCAAAGTTGTTTTGATTGGAATATCTGCATAGACTTTACTGGGTAAATATTTGTAAACTGGAAATCTGAAATCTGAAATCTGAAATCCTCCCAAATCTAAAACTCTTTCAGATTTTTGGATTAAGGATGCTCAACCCAGTGATGGCAAACCTTTTAGAACTTTCAATGACACAAACAGCCTGCTGCAGTACACATGCTGTAGGTTCACTATCACTGGTATAGACCTTTAGCTGAAAAATCAGCCAAGAAAAATACCCCACAAAAACAATGCAGGGTAGTATCTGAGGAATTAACTTTGCTACTCATGTACTTCTCAAACAAGGATCAGTGACAGGGTGCCAAGCCAAATAACAAGAGGCATCTTCCTAGAGGTAGGATTACTCAGTAACAGCAGTCTTAAAAATTAATTTTTAATTAAAACAGATTAGTTAGGGATTTAGCTCAAGTGATAGACTGTTGGCCTAGCAAGCACAAGGCCCAGAGTTCAATCCCCAGCATCCCCCCCAAAAAAATCCTTAAAACAGATTAAAGGCAAGCCCCTAAATTCAATTCCCCAGCACCTCCAAAAAAAAAAATTAAAAATTAAAACAGATTTCCTACAAAGAATAGCTGGGCATAGTGGGACAGGTCTATAACCTCAATAGTTGGAAGACTGAGGCAGGAAGATTGAGAGTTTAAAATCATGGATTTTAAAATAGAAACTTTTAGAAAATTAGTTCACATTTTATATACTACCTCTCACTCGTTGATAAACTATCATTAAAGTTACTTTACTGAAAACATGCAGGAGATATTTATGACATATTTTTTCAAATCTTTTTAAATTTTACATAAATATTTTCAAATGCCAAAGTACTTCATTGTAAGATGTGTCATAATTATTACCTACTCTAATGCCAATGAACACCTGAGGTATTTTTTGCTATTTTCATAAACAGTGCCGGAATAAATGGCCATATATACAGGTTATTTCATTCATGGATGGAGATAGTCATAAATTTTTAGAACTAAAATTGCTAAGTTAAAGAATAAATGCAATTCTACTTTAGATGACTACTATCAACCTACCTTCTATAACAAATGAACCATTTCATATTCTCAAAGTAATGTACGATTACCTGCTGCTCTACAGCCTTCCTAGAACGGACTGTCAACACTTCTAAGTTTTTCAGGAAATGTGTGTATGTGTGTGCGTTACTGAGGATTGAACCCAGGGCCTTTGTACCAAGTACATTCCCAGGCCTTTTTACTTATTTTGAGACAGGGTCTTACTGAATTGCTCAGTTGCTGGAAGAGCTTGAACTTATGATCCTCTTGCCTCAGCCTCCAAGTGCTGGGATTACAGGTGTGTGCTACTAAGCCCAGTGATCTTCACCAACATCGTAGGTAAGTAATGATAGATCTGTATAGTTTTAATTTCTATTCTTCATTCTAAAAATTATGCATAGTACACCTCCCTTTGTGATTATGGGCCATTGATATTGTCCTTTCTGTTACCTTTTCTGCCTATTCATATCATTTGACCATTTTTCTTTCTCTGTGTTGTTCTGTGAGTGTGCACTAGGGATTGATCCAAGGCCTTGAACTACCACTGAACTATACCCCCAGCTCACACTTACTAGGTTGTCAAATTTAATCTCTTGACTTTGCTTATATATTTTTAACTTTTCATAAGATTTTGATTACTTATTTTTGAAACAGAGTCTCACCATGCAGGTCAGGCTGGTCTTGAACTAACTTATATAACCCAGGCTGGCCTCGAACTTGCAGGGATCCTCCTGCCTCAGTCTCTTGGGTGCTGGGATTACAGGCATGTTCCACTGTGCCCAGCTAGATTCTGATTTTTTAAACATAAGTTTTACTTTTTACGACAGCTTTAGGTTCACAGAAAAATTGAGAAATACATACGCTACCCCCTCTCCCTTCACTCGGCCTACCCCACCTGCCGCCAACATCCCAGACACCTGTTTCAGTCCACGAACCAGCGGTGACATCATTATCACCCAAAGCACAAACTTCACACCACAGTTCACACCTGAGTAGTGTACACTGCATGGGTTTTGATAAACATGTAACGACTTCTGTCCAACATAAGTGTCATTCAGAGTAGTTTCTCTATTCTAAAATCTCCTGTGCTCTGCCTGTTAAGTCCTACCTCCATCCCTCCCTATGATCCTACATAGCAAATTTTTATGAACTGTCCATGAGCTCTAAAAAGGCATGCTGTTTTTCAGGGTGCAGGGTACAATCTTTATTGTATAAACCTTTTCTGTGTTTTATATTTTTTTCATCTTAATCTATCTTGAACCACAGCAGTGAATTAAAATCTAGCCGGGTGGGGTGGCACATATCCGTAACCACAGTTATTTGGCCGGGTGAGGGAGGAGGATCCTAAGTAAGTTCTCAGCAAGCCTGGGCAAATTAGCGAGACCCTGACTCAAAGTTAAAAAGAGGGCTGGATATACACCTTTTGTGTGAAAGTGCTGTGTTCTACCCCCAGTACCAAAACAAAACAAGACAAAACCAAAACCCCAGTTTCCTACTACTCAGGCCCTAATGTGTCTTCTGATAGCTACTGAAATTTCTGCAGTACAAGTTAGTTTGTTATTTAACAGGTAACACATATTCATTATGTCAAATAGTCACTGTCAAATACACAGGATAGCTTTTTGAAGTAACTGTGTCTCAAATAATGCCTTTAACCCGGATGCCACCCTACCTTACATTAAGACCAATACTCTAGCTTTTATTTGCCTTTCAGGAGGTATTGTGTACTCTTGTCCTTTGCAACTTTTGAACCATTTTATTTTCACTAGCTATACTAAAAAACAGTAAAAATCAGATTTTTCTTTGTGATTCAATATGAAGTCTTTGTAACAGGTTAGCTAATCACTTAAAAAGTACTGATAGGAAAGATACCTTCTTGTTATTAGTCTATCACATTTACTGATATGAAAGATACCTTCTTGGTCTTAGTCTATCACATTTTCTGTTTGGGTTTTTTTGACACAGAGTCTCACTCTGCAGTCAGGCTGGCCTGGAACACCTTTTTAGCCCAAGTTGGCTTCAAACTCGCAGTTCTCCTGCCTCAGCTTTCCGAGTGCTGGGATTACAAGCATGAGCCACAAAGCCCGGCGCAGACTTAATAATTTTTTAAAAATATCTTTTGCTGTTGTCCACTATGTTTCTGTGTAGTTATCACTCTCCCAAAAAATCAGATGCTTTATATTTTTGTTCTAATATGTATTTCTGGTTGTAGCTTTCCAACTATAATTTTAAATGATTTTCTTTAATACCATTACTGATTTCTAACTGGGCACTCTCATGAAATTGGCTTGTATACTCTAACTGCCCCTATCACACTGCACAATTACAGTCTGCTGCACAATTACACTCCACAGCACTCTCTCTCAGGGTTTACCTTTGCAATGCTAAATAAGCTTCTACTTCTGCAACCTGATTTGTCAGCTCTAAGGATGTCCTTTGACTCCCAGATATTAAAGATGGGGCAATCTAAAAACTTTTATTATCTCCAGTTGATTTTATTTCACTTCTTTTTTTATTAATTGTATAACCAAATTCCTACACTACTGGATGTTTAGAATTTAAACATTATCATTTCTTCCTAATACCCAGTTCTGTATTAGTCTCAGGGACAAAATTAATTATATTCCAGAGTTTCCAACAGTACTTTTGTCAGTTACTTCATTCATCTGTAGGGGATAAAGCCCACCCCTAACCGATTTCCTAGGCAGGCTCTAGACTAAGGCCCACCTTAAGCTTATACAATCGAATTGTCTCTATTTGAAGATTTTACTAATGATAAAGTCTGAAAGAAAGACAATTTGTACAAGATAGCGTGAGCTGAAGCCAAGATTTGAACTCAGGGG
Organism: Hystrix cristata; assembly: GCA_004026905.1. Lineage (NCBI taxonomy): Eukaryota > Metazoa > Chordata > Mammalia > Rodentia > Hystricidae > Hystrix > Hystrix cristata. The sequence continues at coordinate 48,251 of PVJO010006758.1, forward strand.
TCTGGAGATTTAGCACAGCGCAAGGCCCTGAGTTCGATCCCCAGCACTCCCAAAAAAATAAAAAAAAGATTTCAATTCAGAAGTTTAGCTCCAAAATCCATGCTATTAAGTTGTTATTTCTAACAAGTTTAGGTATTTAATTTTTATCATTAAAAATTAATATTAGGGGGTTGGGAATTTAGCTCAGTGGTATAGTTCTTACCTAGCAAGCACAAAGTTCTGAGTTCGATCTCCAGCACCAAGAAAAACAAATTTTAAAAAGTTAACATTAGAAAGAATAATTAATGGCAAGCAACTACCATGCATAATGAAATTAAGAGGAAAAGAAATGCATTTTTAAAACTGTTAGTTTAGGGGAAAGTAGGGTTGGGAGGCTCTACTACATGGTTTAAATCATGATCTCAAGTCAACACTCAATTTCTCTATGGGCTCTTGCTACTTACTAGATACGATACCTTGGACACGTTACTTAACTCCTGTTCACCCTAGTTTCCACATCTGTAAAATGGGGATAAAAGGGACTACTGCATGGGATAGAGAGGTTTAAATGAGATAATTTAAATCCCAGCAATGAGAAGGCTGAGGTAGGTGGATGGAAAGTTCAAAGCCTGTCTGAGCTGCATGATGAGACTTTGTCTCGAGAAAAGAAAATTACTGCTCTCATGAGACTAAGAAGACTTTATACCTGAGATTATTCTGGGAAAAAAGCTTACAATTTTTAAGAAGTAAAAAGGGGACCTATTTTCCTTTTATGAATGCCCTTATCTTTCTTTCAGCCAGCTGTGTGACTTAACCTTTCACAGTAAATTCAAGTTCCAGCTCATTCATGTAAACTGTCCTGGTGATCTAATCCACAATGAACCAAATAAGCTATTAACTATTCTCATTGGTTGTTGTAGTAAACTGCCATTCTGCTTAGCTAGACACTTTATAACATCCCAGTAGCACCTACTATTTATATATTTTCCCAATTTTTTTTTTTTTTTTGGATTTTTGAGACAGGGTCTCACTATGTAGTTCAGGCTGGACTTGAACTCATGGCGATCCTCCCGCCTTAGCCTCCCAAGTGCTGGGATCACAGGTGTGCGCCACCATGACTGGCTCCAATTATCTTTTTATAAACTATTTTACATGCCCACCTTGTCAATTTTCAGTCAAGTGAGGTATCACAACTTTTACCCTTCTAGATTCAGAATTGCAGGGTATGAGGTTTTGTTGATTTTGAATGCTTCTGTTTACAGGAATACGAACACATTGATAAGAGCCAGGTGTGGTGACCTACACCTGTAATTCCAGCACTCAGAAGGCTGAGGCAGGAGGACAGCACAAGTTCAAGGGCTGCCTGAACTACATGGTGAGACTGTCTCAAAAAAAAAAAAAAAAAGAAAAACAAAAAAACCAAACACGCACACACCACACACCACACACACACGTGCGCGCAACTGATAAGCCAGAATGACCGGTTCCAGATAAACTATTTAATTTTTTTAACTGCAAAATCTATTCATATTTTAAAAACTGGAGAAAGTACTGTTAGAGGGGAGGAAAGGCTCTAAGATGATTTCATAATAATTTCTAAAAGTAAAAAAAAAAAATCCATATTTAAAAACCTGGCTAGAGTTACAGTATCTCTCACAGCAAAGGTTCAAGGGCTACCTAATTCTTGAATCCTTAGTTAATGTGTAACATAGAGCCCAAAAAACCTAATGGGTAAGTGGGAATTCACAGGTTTCTCAGCTCTCTAGGATTCAATGTCCTACTAGAAGCAGCACCACTTACTAACCTATAGTGAATACTACAGAGAAGGCTTCAATGTCACCTGTACAAAAAGAAAAACAATACTATACGATAGTACACAAACTAAGTAACGGTACAGACATAGATGGCTTAGAACTACGTAAGAATATCTGAATCTAAACACGAATATCATAATCCACTTATTGCAATCATTCTCAAAATAAGAATGCTATGGAAATACAGCTTCATATAGGTACATAAATATTCCTTCTCTTAGAAATGATTGTTCATTTAATTGTAAATGATTTTTCTTGGAAATATGAAGAGGGTTTTAGAAGAAACTGTATATACTTCCCATGTGAGACTTGCTTTAAAAGCACTGTATAGTTTTTTCAATACTATACGTGATTAGAACCCATACAACATATACTTGTTTTCATTCAAGACTGAATGAAAACATAGAACATAATAATTTAAATAATTTATACAGAACATAATTATAAAAATAGAGGAAAAAACTGTATGGACAGTGTCCTGTTCATATGTGCCATCTGCCAGACAATGCCTTAAGCAGTTAAGAGTATGTGACCTAACGCAGACACCCTAAGTTTAAACCAGCTACACCAAGACATTCATCACACAACTTTACCTGTATGTGTCTTTCAGTAAAATGAGGACAGTAACAGCATTGGTGCCATACATTGTTGCGAGAATTAAATAAGGGTATGTAGTGCTCAGAGCACTGTCCGGTACATAGTAAATAAATGCTCATAAATGATGGCTATTACAAAAGTCAGTTTGAAATGTCCATTCCAATGAATCTTCAAGAACACATTTGAAGAAAATTTATGTTCCAGGCTAAAACTCTTATTCTCTCTCTGTAATAATTGCATTCGATTAAGTGGAAACTTTTTCTTTTTGTTCATTTTCAAATTACAAATTTTGGGAAGCAATACTCAATGATACTATTCTTTGAAAAATACCAACCTTAAAATGCTACATATAGAGACCTTAGAAAGTGAAAAAAGAACAGGTAGAGAGAGGACTCTGCACCTTTGACCCCCAAACTTGGAATACAATCCCTTAGTGGCACTGCCTGTAGTATAAATCCATTTCACACAGGCAAAATATCTTTCACTAAGGTGGGGAATATCTGTTCTACAGGATTTACTTAGAATTAACAATGTTCTAGGTTCATTTCACTCAATCAAAGCCAAGTCAAAGGAAGAAAGCATCTAGAGGATAAAAATTTTTGAAGCTGTGTTCACTGGCACAGGTCTGGGAGACTGAGGCAAGAGAATCGCAAACTCAAGCCTGGGCTCGACAACTTAGTGACTCGGAAGTCTTAAAACCAAAAAATAAAAAGGGCGGGATGATGCAAGGAGCTCAGTACAAAGGGTAGAATCCCCAGTACCCAGGGGAGAAAGAACACGAAAAACTTGAGCTGAAATTAACCTATATAAGAATGACTGTATTTCTAAAAGCAATATAAAAATCAATTTAGTAATGTCATTTTACAAGAGTTGTTAATTTGGAAATGTACACCTAAAGAAATTATACAGAAAATCCCTATGTATGTGCATGTGCGGGAAGATGGGGAAGATGATCCAATGTTTTCCCAAAAAAGAGTGCAATCGCGAGTGGTTGATAATCACTGATCTTCACGGTTAAGTAATTTATTTCTATTCTTATATGTTAAGTTTCACAAAATAGTCTGCATATCCAAAATTAAGCAGTATAATTCCAAATTCACCTTAAATGTCACCTTTCCCAAACAACCATGAATGTAACATAAATTCACAACCATAAAAACACTTCAAGTTACCCAAAGTTCTTACAGCCTACAAATCTTTTCCAGAACTGCAATTAAGGGATAATGAGAAACGAGGAGCACAGAACCACTTAAAAAAAAAAAAACTTTTAGACAACTTTTGAAAAATATGGATCTAGATACACGGACGCTTCGCTTCTAGTTATCGATTAGATAGTTACGATTGCCGACAAAAAAAACCAACTTTCAGTTTTCTTTAGTTACAAAACTAACATATTTGTCACAGAAAAATCTCATCGTTGAAACTCCTACAAGACCCATGTAAAATTATTTCTTTACTAGCAGAAGAGTTTAACAAATCCACGCAATATTTTGACTTATTTTACTTAACCTTCTATAACAACTTATTAGATAAATCACACAATATTTAGTGAGAGTCCTTCGAAGTACAGACTGCGATTGGCGACCATTGTCCCTAAATAATCCAATTCTAGCTAAATGATAGTAGCCTTCGTTCAAACCTGTGGACCGTGAAATTTGGCCAGAGTCAAACACAAACAAAAATTCTCACGCAGACTGACGTGGACGCGCTAATCGCGAGCGTCCGCCCTCCTCCCGGGACCGCACCTCTCCGAGCACCGGGCTGAAGGTCCAAGGTGTCCCGGCGCCGCGACCGGGCCTCAGGCTGGCGGGCGGCGGAAACCGAGGCCGGGCTCCGGCAGGGGTCCCAGCGCCACCTCCGGGCCCGACGGCAGGCGGACAGGGCAGGTGGCCAGCGGCGGGCGCACCTGGCGGGGACCCTCGGCTGCCGGGTCTCGGTACCGCGCCGCGGGACTCCCCCGGACTCGCAGGCACCCCTACTCCGCCCAGAGCCACCTCCGTGCTGCGCTCCAACGTGGCAGCCGCAGACCCGCCCCGCGTCCGGCACTTCCGGGTGCGCGGCTGGCCCCGCCCACGTCCACACGGCACTTCCGGGAGCGGCGGCGGCGACGGCTGTGTCCCGGCGACCTCGGGAGAAGGCCGAGAACGCTGGGCGGCGCCCCTGGGCCGCAGGAGGCACGGCCGTGACCCGCGAGAGCAGTGCCACGTAGCACTGGCCTTCACAGGCGTCGGGCCGCTCGCGGGAACCACCGACCACCAGTGCGACGGCAGAGGGTGATCGGGCTCGGTATACTGCGCGTTGCTTCTACATTTTGGCGTGTCGAGCACGTCTGTGACGTCACCTGACCGTGTCACAGCAAAGGCTTTTGCGGACGCGCTTGGTTAACGAGGTGCGCGCGTAGATCCAGCACCTCCGTTGTGCTCTACAACTGTCATCCAAAACCATCTCTTCTCTAATACTCTTCCTGGCCACCTTAACTGTCAGTAATGTTTCTTATACACAAAAATAAAACATGGCCTGTACACCTAAGTACTAAAAACTTTGGTACTCGAATTTTCCCAATACCCTTTCAGTATCATACATGCGTGGTTCAACTTAAAAACAAGTTTATTTCTATAGATTTGAAAGAGATCAACCGGTTCAAGCACATTTACAGGGGCTAATTGCTGATGTGTTCTAAAATGCTTTTCGATAAGTCTATTTATGTAAAATAATCTTATTTGGGGATTCAGGTCCCCTGTTAGACAAACTCCTTATCTTTATGTAAATAGTCTTTCACATGTTTAGTAGTTAAAAGGATCTAGAATGTAGATGCCTTGCCCAGCTCACTGAAACTAAAAACTAAAAGCTCAATGTCTTTTTCATTTGAAATTTAATGAATCCAATTGTAATGCTTCTCAGTAGAAGGGAAAGAGGGTTTCTAGTAGCTCCAGGCATTTTGGTTAAGATTACTGTAACCTGTAAAAGGTTAATTATACATTCTTATATTCTCTGTATCTGATAATGACCTTAGTGCCTGACACATAAAATGTTCATATTAAATGCTGAATGGAAAAAGAAAAATAAAACACTTTCCATTTTCATTTATGGCTGCAAGATTAGTTTACCTAGAGAGATGGCAATAAAACTCTAAAGTGGGTGCATCATTTGACCCAAGAGATGTCAAACTTGGTGAACTCTCTTCCTACTGTCCATGCCAAACATTCCTTCGAAGCGGCACATAGGTGTGGAAAAGATTCATTAGTCACAGGGATCGGTGGTGTATTTCCGAAATATCAGCAACCAGGAGGCTGAGGCTGAAGGCTAGCCTGAACTACGCATCACGTCTCAAAAGACAAAGAACTGCTAACTCCCCTCCCTCCCAACAATATTTTAAACAAGCCAGCAAACTCCATTACCTCGCCATCTCCCAATACCCATGACCTGTGCATAAACGATTGTAGGAGTAAAAGAAAAGCTGAAATTCAAATTTCAGTGTCCATGAATAAAATTTTATTGGAATACATTCACACTCAATGGTTATTTACTGTCAGTTTTGGCTATGAGGGCTGAATTGAGTAGCTGCAACAGAGATGGCCTTCAAAGGGCCCTTTACAGAAAAAAAAGAACAAAAAAACTGTCAATCCCTATTTTTTCTTAATAGATTAAGTCCAAATATGAGAAGTTCAGTATTACTAATTTTTATTCCAAAGCTTTGATATAGCAGCATACAAAGACAATATGAAAAAATAATGAATACTGTAAGAACAAAATATGTATTTGTAGATTTGACATGTGGAGAATTAGGAAGGCTCTCTACCGTGTACTGGCTTTGACCATGCAAGCTGAAGCTGCAATACAACCTTAACCTATGAGGAAATGTGTGATTATTCATGGACCTTCAATTTTGTCGAAAAGCCAGGCACAGGGGTGTATACCTGTAATTCCACTTCTTGAAGAGGATCACAAGCTCAAGGACCAGCTGAGGCAATTTAGCGAGACCTTCTCTAAACATAAAAAAAAAGGGCTGGGGGTGTAGCTCAGGGGGAGCATACCCCTGCGTCGAATCCCACGGTGGAGGGAGTCAAAACATGTAAAACTCTCTTGCTGTTATAAAAATGTAAAAAAAATTCTAGCTTTGTAACATAGTTACTATTTTTTAATCTGAAACATCTTAATAGGAATTAACCAGAAAAAGATTACTTATATTAATACAGAAAGTCTTCACTTTATGAAGATTTAATTAGGTATTTGCTTTAAAATTAAGGTAGAATTTAAACCTGAACAGATATGATCTAATGAGAGGCAATTAGGAAGCTTTAATTAGTATAAGAAACTCTTCTGACACTGTAGAATACATTTATTGCAATAAATACTTTATAAACATAAGTGTTCCATATCAAAACTAAAATATCTGAGAAGTTTCACTCATTAAAATTTATGATTAAAAACTTCGTTGTGATATAATTTACATATCATAAATTCACCTACTTTAGCTATATAGTGCAGTGGTTTTAGAGTGCCTAACGGGTTGGATAGCCATCACTGAAATCGTTTTAAAAGATTTTCATCACCCAGTAAGATCCTTTGTGCCCATTTCATTTCTGCTCCTATTCCCAGCCCCAGATGATCCGTAATCTACTTTATGTCTCTGTATAGTTGCCAATTTTGGACATCTCATATAAATAGAATCATATGGTACATTAATCATTAGTGTCTGGCCTTTTTACCTAGCGAAACATTTTTTTAATTAAAATTTATCCAAAATTACACAAACTTACAGACCATAATACTATGCCATTTGCATGTAACCAGCAATGTAAACCACATAGATGCAGTATGAACTAGCAACTACATAAAGTTGACTATAGTATGTAGTTGTACATGTTACTGCTAGGTTCTTGTTTTTAGGCTATCTTTATTTCTCTGAATTCTCATTCCCCTCCCTCTTTGGCCTTTTCTTGTTCCCTTGTCTTTTGGTATCCATTATTTACCATTTTGTTTTTATCTTCCCTCACTCAAGTGAGGGACACCATAGGGTATTCAAACATAAAGGTAGTATTTAGTATGCTGTAATTTAAAATATTTTAAATTTTAAAAAAGTAATGTTGAAAAATTCTAGCTTTGTAATAACACAAAACTAATATTTAGTATGATGTTTAAAATTAGAAATATCCAAACTTATATTCCTACTCATTTATCGAATGGTCTGAACTGTACCTTGCTTTTTATTAATTAAAATAAGGAGTGTCTTTTCTATACCTTGGCAAATTGTCCTACCCCTTTGGATCAGCTACTAAACTTTTATCACTTGCACTTTAACATCATGAAATTTTTTTTTTTTTTTTTTTTTGGTGGTGCCGGGGATCGAACTCAGGCCCTTGTGCTTACAAGGCAAGCACTCTAATCACTGAGCTAAATCCCCAGCCTACATCATGAAATTTTAAATTCCTTTAATGTGAAGGTTTTTGCTAGCATCCCTTCCCCTGAGGTACACTCTTTTATGATGCAACCACTCACTTCACTAAGTTTCTCTGGCTGGCAACTGCCCCTTGCATGGTAGTAGCACCAACATCCCCACACTCAACTCTTATTTCTGCCGACACTGCATCCGAACCCTCCTAAGTTGTTCTGAGAATCGAACTCAGGGCCTTGCACTTACCACGCATTCACTCTACCACTTGAGCTAAACTCCCAGCACCCCCCCACAGCCCGTTTTTTGCACAGGAGAGTCCTGCCTCCTGTGCAATTAGGGACATTCTACCTTGCAATCTCGCTGCTAACTTCACAGTAACATCATCTGAGCTTGCAGTTTCAAACGGTTCGACATCAACCAATTCATGGTGACTTCTGAAAGGATGAACCAGTCTTTACTAGCAGCAAAATGTTCATTTTCAGTTCCCTTGTAATTACTTTTTGGGGGGCTGGTGCTGGGGATTGAACTCAGGGCCTTGTGCTTGCTAGGCAAGCGTGCCCCAACCCCATTACCACTTTCTTCTACTGCAGCAACAGCCACTCAATGCTTAGGTCTGACCATCTTACAGTGTAAGACAATCACTGTGTCCTGGAGAAGTATAAAAACTGTCTGTAAAACAATGTTCCATGTTCAAAAATAGTTTCATCAGAGTCAGAGCAATTAATGCACCCATGGAACAATCTTTAGACTTATCAAGTACTGTGCCATTTCTAGTGCAAATTTATTAAGACCAAATATACCCAGATTTGGGTGCACAAAGCATGTAAGATTTGATATCCAAGGTACCTCTTTTTAGGGGCATAAACTCAATCTATCCCAATCGACTCTTATATGGTACTGGATTTTTGTCAGTTGTGGTCTCTCTCAGGTGTGGTAGAAAACTTGTTATTGAGATGTTTAACAATTGGCTGTAACTTAGTTTAGGATTTAGGTAGGCACTAGTGTTGAAAGTAGAATTATCTACAAAATGAATATAATGTTTCAATGAATCAAAATGTTTATATGACATCACTTTACTGAAAAAAGGTGTTTTAACGCAATCTTTCATAGACCAATACCACTCATGTTTTGGATTACATATAATTCCCTGAATATGGAGGAAAAAACCCCAACCAAACTCCCCAAAAATTTCTGCATTAGCTGTTGGTTTCCAGTCCTTTCAGCATAAAATTTTCCTTAAAATTCCAGAAGGCTCTACTGATCTGTTAGTTTCCATTGTAATCAAATCCAGTGTTTCAAAATTTCAGAATTATTCAAAGTAACGTAAAATATCTCGCTCTGTGTCCTGTCTAAATAGCAAATTTACACCAAGTACATTGCTGATCAGAAACCTCGGAGGAGCAGGCACTGGATTTTCCAAATTCACTCCAACAAATTCCCTGAATGGCAAGAAACCTTCATTCTCAGAATGAAATTAATCTTCTGATAATTCTGAAAAATCATCTTCGGGTTCACTGTTACTTCTTTAATTCACTAGTCACTTAATTTCTCATCGGTGCCATCTTCTGAGTCAAACATTTTAGGTGGCTAACTAAAATTCAGAAAAATAAAAAATGTTGATTCATCACAAGACAGAATATACGTAATGTGTGTATTATTGCAAAGAATAAAGCTAACATAAAAATGTATCTAATGTACTTACAATAAGTCTATAGATTGCAGCACAAAATTATAGGTTATTTTCCACAAGCAAACACAGATTAGTGAAAGAAAATAACCAGTATTTATTGTATTTCACTAGAAACAAACATCAAAAGCAAATACAATATTCTACATTAAAAGGTATGCAAAAAATAGTCAATATAAAACAAACAGAAACACAACAAAACAAAATGAAACAAAAACAGATGTATGGGTATATCTCATGCAAACAAGAATCAACTGCTTGAAATGACACCTGCCCAAGCAATGCTCGGGTGAATTGTGAAGTGATTCATGTTCACCTAGGTATACCTAGGATCACTCTGCTTTGTGATCGCCATCTTCAGATCTTCTAATCGCACCCCATTTTACTTCCAGAATTATCACTGTGTTTGCTGATTATTCCTTCTTGCGTTTATCTACTTCTTCTGTGAACTGTCAAGTGAATTTCATCTCTACTAGACAAGGAGGCAACAAAACTATGTTCTTTGCTATGTTTGTGAACTACGTAACAGATGCGTAAGGACCAATCACCAGCAGACCTTGCAAACAGTCATGTAATGGGTCACTGTTCATAATGTACATCTTTTATTTGCGTAAGGACCGTGAACTAAAGAGCTAGGAAACAAAGCTTATGCAGCTTTTTCAGTCAAAACGATTGTAATTGAAATGTTAGCCATGTTGCTAGGGAAATGGTATTATTTAACTAAAGGGTGGTAAATGAAACTCATGTATATTGGAAAATTGCGAAGAAAAGACTACTGGTGCCTAAAAAGAAAAACTCATTATTTTACAGGAAAATCAAATTTTAATCCATTTTAGTGAGCTACTAATCAAACCTCATCCTAAACTAAATGAAGCTTTTCTCAAGGAATGCTAGTTTCAAAACTCAGAATTACTCATTGGAGACAGAAGAATGTTTGGAGACAACTGAATGAAGAGTATGTCAAATTAGGATTTGCAGACAGTCCAAAGATATTCCTGACAATTTTTTTTTTTTGGAGCTGGGGATCAAACTCAGGGCCTTGTGCTTGCTAGGCAAGCACTCTAACCACTGAGCTAAATCCCCAGCCCCACTCTTGACAATTTTGATACCTTTTCTCATTTCAATAATCTTAAAGTCTCTGAAAAGTAAAGTTCCACACAAGCAATTACAATGCATAAGATGGTGTTACACAATTTATTCCCTAAAGGCCAGTCCCAGGTTTACAGTTCAGCAAAACAGTGCTCACTTCAGCAGCCCATATACACTTCAGCAAAACAGTAGCATCCGCTTTATTAAGTTTTATTCTTACTGTTTTTGAATGCACGTATTTCATAAATCTTTTGGCTGTGGACTGTAAAAATATTTATAAACTTAGGTTTCTATAAACTGAGCAAATAGGAAATTAACTTAAGGCAACAAAAGACCTTTTTCCTTTATATTAGTTGTACATATCCCTCAAATTTGAAGAATGTCTATGATAAAATGCCCAATTAGCCAGGTGTGGCCAAGGCTGAGGCGAGAGAATCATTCCATCCTGAGCTACAGAGGTACACCAGGTCTCAAAAAACCAACCAAAAAAAAAAAAAGCCTAATTAGTGACAGAATTGGATTCCCACAGTCCTACAACTTTTCTATCATTCTTCTTTTTTTTAAACTAAGAGAAAATGATTTATTTAAAGGCGAAAGAGAGATGATCAATAGCTACGCAATGAGCAAGGAGCATTTGAAAGCAAAATATTGCTCTATCATTCTTTTAATTACAGGATAGCCATCTGCTGGCATGACTGTGAATATCTGTAGAATATCAAATAGTTAAGTAAATATAATCTCTGAAAGATGATTGCCAAGAATTTCAAAGGCTGAAAGGAAGACATCATTTCTAAAACAAGATGAGCGAAGTTAAAAATTCCTTATTCTGTCCCCTCCAATTGTCTTTCCTGAATCGAACCTATTAATTTGGAAGAATATCCTGGAAATCATTTTTACTTTAATATTTTAAATTTTGGGTTTTTTTGGGGGGGTGATGGGGATTAATTTTGTTTTTTGAGTTCAGGCTGGTCTTGAACTCACCACGCAGTCCAGCCATCTTCCTGCCTCAGCCTTCTGAGTGCTGGGATTACAGGCCTCAGTAATCCCACCCAGCTTGATTTTTACTTTTAAAAGTTGAAAGAAGAAAAACATGTTTAACTCAGAGTACAATATCCAAATTACACTCAAGTAAATGTCATCTTTTTGTTCAAGTCTGACCTTTTCTATGTTCTTTTTATAAACTAATAGATTATAAGTACCTTGCTGCTGCTGGAGTAACTCAGTGGTAGAGTGCACGCCTAGCACACATGAAGTTGAAGCCCTGGGTTCAATCTCCAGCGCTGCAAAAAAACCTTACCTTAATAATCTTCAAATTCTTGATCAAATTGGGCGTGGTGGCACATGCCTGTAATCCCAGCACTCAGGAGGCTGAGTCAGGAAGACTGCTGCGAGTTCAAGGACAGCCTGAACTATACAGTGAGACGCGGTCTCAAAAAAAAATAAAAAAGTTCTTGATCGAGTAAATCCGACAAATGATGTTCTCTAGGAAAAACACTCTTGCATTTTAATCCTACAAAGGAAAACATTCAGACAAGGCAATCAAAGTACTGAAAATGTATCTTCTAAGTCTCATAATTTTATTTTTCTATTATGTCCTCATTCACATACATTAATCACAACAAGTCATGATGTGAACAGCAGTGGAAAAGTTTAATCATTGGACATTTGTACTTTCATCTTATTTTGAAGCTCTATTCATAGCCAAGTTTTTTGTTTAGCCTTTTAAAAAATATATAACACATTTTAACTCAAATCTGTAATGTACAAGAGATAAGGCCTCCAATTTCACTCTAAGAAAAAAACTCAGAAAGATTATCTCAAAAGTATCATTCTATCTGCTTTGCACAGATTATGCAGAAGTACAGGCATCACAGCACCCGGCCTGATATAAAAAAGTGACTACAATATATTAGCTTTGCTTTACATGCAGTGCTTTCTTTTTGAATTAGACAAGGGGTTCCCAATTATTAAAGAACTAAGACTTAAAAGGAAAAGAAGTAGGATTATTTTGGTAATAATGACCTTGGCGGCAGGGATGAAAAGAACAAGACACAAGATCTCCTTAGCCAGATGTGCCGTACACATCGGTACTCCCAGACTCTGAAAGCTGAGGCAGGAGGATGGCAAATTTGAGCCCAGTCTGGTCAACTCAAGCGAGACTCTGTCTCAAAATAAAAGACTTAAAAATCAGGTGGGGATGCAAGCTCAATATTAAAGTTCTGGGTTCAACCCCCAGTTCTATAAAACCAAAACCCAAACCCCCAGGAGTCTCAGATAGTAATTAGTATTCTACCAATTAGGGACTTCTATTCCCTTGTCACTGCAAATTTTGCACATAAGGTTCAGAAACCCAGAGAGGAAGAAAAAAGCGACAGGAAGAAAAGAAAGTATTCAGTAAACTATGCTCACCATATTGGATAAAAATCAAGCTCGAGGGAAAAGATCCGAGGGCCTCTATGTACCGTCAGTCCATCCTGGGGTGTGTACCTGCATAACTGCACGAGTAATTGAAAACTCTCAATACTAAGTCCAACCCTTCCAGGTTAGTATCACCCTGGAAAATAACAGGGACAGGGATACCTAGAATTCTACTTCTAGTCTAGGTCCAATCAGCTTCTCCAACTACCTCCTAGAATAAAAAGGTTCCAAGAGTCAGGGGTGATGGCACATGCCTATTACCCCAGCTCTTGGGAGGCTGAGGCAGGAGGGTCTCCAAGAGCTCAAGGCAGGTCTGGGCTACATGGTGAGATCAAGGCTAGCCTAAACTACATTCTGAGACCGTCTCAAAAAACACCACACACACACATTCTCTCTCTCTCTCTCTCTCTCTCTCTACAAGATAATTGGCCTTTTTCTCCAGGAAAAGCAGATGCTGGCTTGAAGGACACTCAGCCTACGAAGAGGTTCATATGGCAGAAAACTCAACTGTTCAGACAACAGCCAGTAAGGAACTAAGGCTGCCAAGTAAGACAGTTTGCAGGTGATGCCCTCCTCCCAAGTCAAGTCTTCAGGTGACTGTAACCTTATGGGACCACTCCGAGCTAGATTCATCCAGCCTTATGCCCACATTCTTGAATCATAGAAACCGTTACATAGTGAATGTTACGGTTTTATTTTTATTTTATTATTTTTTTTTTGGTGCTGGGGATCGAACTCAGGGCCTTGTGCTTGCAAGGCAAGCACTCTAACCACTGAGCTAAATCCCCAGCCCCACGTTACGGTTTTAAATTACTAATGTTAACAAATTGACGGTGAATCCACATCCTTATCCACAAAGCAAAATATACAACTTAAGAATGCAGTGAAAATACAGTACTGTCTTTAAATTTGGTCACCAAAAATTTCAAGACCTCAAGGTTTTGTGAAACAAAAAAACGACAAAAGATGAGAAGTTCAGCTAAGTTGTAACAAGAGGAAATGAAAAGTCCTAATAATTTACCCAAGAATCTGACAAAAGGGTTGATGTGAAATAAGCAAAGGTAGCAGTCCCAGAAAGCAGAAAGTCTCGTGTGAGAAGTACCGTTTAAACATTCTGTCTCACCGGGTGCAGCGGTACACACCTGTAAACCAGCCCTTGGGAGGCTGAGGCAGCAAGATCACTGTGAGTTCAAGGCCAGCCTGAACGACGCAGCAACATCTTGGCTCAAAAAAACAAAACAAAACAAAAAAGTTATTTAAAAATCCGATCTCTCTATATTTAAAGCTTAACACAATGCCTGGCACACAGTAACTGGTCACTAAATACTAGCTGTTCTGTTTTTCCCAAGTGGCCAATTAAGATTCTACACCACAAAACAGGCATAAAATAGGCTTTGATTTCACCAGTGGATTTACAAATCCATTTTTGACCTGAGCAATCCTTCACTTCCAAGTTGCTGCTATAGTTCCAGGAATACTTAATACATTTAACAGAAAAAGATGATCCACTACCTTTCCTCCATATTTCAAAGAATTATCTTCCATGATCCATCTTCCATGTTTTTTGCCAGCAGCTTCAAAGTTGTTAATTCCTAAAAAAGATATTTTCTATTATTATTATTTTGTGGAATGGTCAACGCCATTTATAGTACACTACCCTTTAGTAGAGCTTGCATATCCTCATTTAAAGTATTCACTAATCACAGTGGTTCATTATGTGAACAGCAGTGAAAAGGTTTAATCACTGGATATGAAGTTACTAGAGGAAGCAGTATATCACATGGTCAAATTGAGAAGCTCAATGTCACCAATAAAGAAAACTAAACCAAAAAAGGCACAAGAGTTCTATCAGCTACTTCCCTATCCAGAGCAATCTAAGAATATCTACATCAGTGACTCTAGGCTTCTGTTCAATGAGTGGTCATTTAACGGGTCTATTCAGTGACGGCGAACCTTTCAGAGCTTCCAATGATACAAATGGTCCACTGTGGGCACGTGTGCCATATGCTCGCTACCACTGGTCTACGCCATTGAAGTAAATCTATTCTGCTAAAAAGCAGCTCTCAGTAACTCATTTACAATGAGCAATTAGAAGAACATCACCAGGCTGGGTACAGAGGCTCACAGAGGTAGGAGGATCACTGTTTCAAAACAAAAAGCACCAGGTACAGAGCTCAATGCTGCAGAGCTTGCCTAGTATGTGCGAGACCCTGAGTTCAATTCCCAGCACCACAAAAAAGTTAAATCTAGTCACCCTTTTATGACCTACTCAAGAGAAATAAAAATTTATACCCGTACAAAAATGTGCAGGAAGCAGAATGGGAAAAAAGGCAACAAGATGTATCATGTACAGGTACAAATTCCCTATGATGAATGTTATCATTGTTTAGATCTAAAATGTACCACTAAAATAAAATTTTAAAACCTGTATATTAATTAATGTTCACAGCATTATTATTCGCTAGAGGAAAAAAAAGAACCTGTTAACAAACCCAATGAATGAATAAAAGATGGTATGCTCAAATAATGGAATACAACTTAACAATAAAGACTTTAAGTACCAACACATGTTAAACATGGACAAACTCTGAAAACATCTGCTAAGTGACAGAGGCCAGTCACAAAACTTCATGTATTAATTTATGATTAAATCTATATGAAGCACCCATAACAGGCAAATCTACAGACAGAAAGTAAATTAGCTGTGTCCAGGAACTAGAGGGAGGGAGGGACAGCTACTAAGAATGCTGCTTTTTGGATGAAAACCTACTGAAACTGGCCAGGCCCACAGGCCTGGTGTATACCAGCTACTGGCAAGTCTGAGGTCCAGTTCAAGACCAGCCTGGTCAACAACACAGTGAGAATTCATCTCACAAACAAAACAAATTGTTCTAAAATTGATCAGAACATTAATTGCCCAAATCTAATCATATATTAAAACTCGCTGAACCTTAAAAATTTTAATTGTATGGTTACGAGAACTATGAATAAAATTTATACAGAAATACAAGGCAAGTGTGGTGCTGTAGATGTGTATTCCCAGTACTCTGGGAGGGGGAGGGAGCTGGATGGCAAGTTGGAACCCAGGCTAGGCCACTTAATTGACTTAGCTAATTTTTTAAATTAAAAAATTTGTATGGCATGGAGATGTAGCTCAGTGCAAAGGTCCCTGGGTCCAATCCCTTGCACTACACACACACACAAACACACAACTGCTTTTCGGTTTTTTTTTTTTTTGGTTTTGGGGGGGTGCTAGGGCCAAGTCCTCTGCCCCTATGCTAAATCCTCAACCCCAAGCAACCAGTTTTTAAATCACAGTATTTTAACGCACATCCTATTTTCTGCCATACATTTTAACAGCCAAGAGAACATTTGCCCTGCACCTCCCTCAGGGACCAATTTTTCCCCCGTGGTTCCAAGATGTATTTCTAGAAAATGTATACAGAAACAATAAAGCTGGCACTTATACAGTTGATAGTACATATAGAGACATATAATTTTTTGTTGGGCACGGTGGCACACGACTGTAATTCCAGCACCTGGGAAGCTGAGGCAGGAAGATCGCTCGCTGCAAGTTCAAGGCCAGCCAGGGCAACATAGTGACTTCAAAGCCAGCCTGATGTACATAACGAGACTCTGTCTCAAAAAATAAATAAAAATGAAAAAAAATTTTAAAAGCTTCAATTTGACCGCCCCTCCTCTCCGACCTTAGGAGAGGACTAGTGCACTTACCTTACCTGATTTCCCTTACTTCCCCCATCGCACCAGGGGTCGCTGCACTAACAATCGGTGCATCCTCCACGTCCTCTGGAATCACACACATGCCGCCAAGCATGCCAACAGCTCCTCCATCACTCTACAGCAGAGACCTACGAAGTAAAACACAAGGAAACGATTCTCACCCCGGGAAATCACTCACTTCTGCCCCACTTTCTTCCACATTTCTAAGGCCCCGCGTTTTACTCTTCTCCGTTTCATCCCTTCCTCCCCATACGCTCCAGTCCGTCTCGGAGATCGCCGCAGACACCCCTCCGCGTGCCCCGGATTTGCCTCATTTCTTATCCCACCTCTCTGGTTCAGATTATCAGGCTCTGCCTCGCCGAAAGCGGGATGGCATTGGATTAGGCCAGACCGGTCAAGCCCAGAGGAAAACCGGTTCCATCTCACCGGTCCAGCCACGCTGCAGCTTGAGGCGGTGCTTCAGAGGCGCGTTCCAGGGAACCGGCCTTTCCGATTGGCTGTCGCGGTACTACGTGGCCTAGGATTGGCTAGGGCGTCGAGCGCGGAGAGGCGGAGCTCCGGGCCGTTAAAGCCCGCCTTTCCTAATTAAATACAGGTCCTAGCCGCCCAGTGAGCGAGCGGAACTAAGCCTTTGGTGACTTAAACTGTCGCGGGAATCTCGAAGGTGGAAGCTCACGTGACGCGAAGATGACCCGAAGCTGCTCTGCAGTGGGCTGCAGCACCCGAAACACCGTGCTGAGCCGCAAGCGCGGCCTCTCCTTCCACCAGTGCGTGTGAGAGCAGCCGCGGAGCCCCCGACGCCACGGAGGGCCTGGCGGCTGCGGGACCGAAGTAGGATGGGCGGGGCGTTGCGCCGTCTACGTGGCGCGTGTGGCGCGTGGCGGCGATCGGAAGTGGGGGCCCCAAATTTAGGGTTTCCGGCGCCCAGTGCTAGCTGCAGAGCCACAGAGTGTGGATTCTTTTCCCTGGCCGCCGGTTGTCTAGTGGCCTTGAGGTTCCTTTAGAGGAGTCCTGGTTCATTGTGGTGGTCTCGGGATTTAACGTGAGGCGACCGGAAGCGAGGCAGTAGGGAGAGTGATTGTACGCATGCGCTTTCGTGGCAGCGCTAGGTTTCTTGGAAAGCGCGCGTGTGGATCCGTTTTCGCCGCTGCTGCTTAACGGTGCAGATTGTTTCCTCTCAGCACCAGTCGGCAAGGCCGGTCTGATTCTGGCTAGATCTGGTCTTGGCAAGGAAGTTTTATCTGGTTCAAGAGTGGAGTAGAATTTGCGATTAGTCTAATCTGAACTCGTGGTACCCGCCGGTATAGGTCGTTCAAGTCAATACTAAAGGTACTTTGAAGAGTAGAGAAGTGGGTAGAATTGATCCTCACACACAAAAGACGGACACAACCAAAGAAATAACCTCGTTAATATGATTAGAGTTAAGCCAAGAGGAAGCAATTTTATGAGAAGACAAGAAAAGACCTTCAGTGGCGGGAGTGGGGGGAGGGTGGCCCTTAAGTAGAAATTGTGTGGAACGTACAGACAAAATATAGAAGTGAAAAATACCTGGGTAACGAATTACGAAAATTTTGAATGCCAGGTGAAGGAGTTTCAATCTTATGTGGGTGTCTTTGCAAGTCATTGATTTTTTTTAAGCTATTATAATTTTATCTTTGCCTGTCTCTAAGACCTTTACTCCTCAGTTACGTAGCTCTGTTATTTTATTGATTGATTCGAACAGCATACTTGAACCCAGGGCCTCTCACTGAGCTATATCCTGGCCCTTTTTTATTTTGAGACAGGGTCTTGTTAAGTCAGCAAATTGCTCAGACTGGCCTCAAATTTATGATCCTCCTAGTCTCAGTCTCAAGAGTGTTAGGATTACAGGCATTTGCCACCAGCCCCAGCTACCAGCCCATTTTTGTTTTGTTTTATTTTGTTTGAGACAGGGTCTTGCTATGCAGTTTAACCTGGCTTTGAACTCACTCGGTAGTCCAGGCTGGCCTCTCACGGCGATCCTCCTGCCTCAGCCTCCCAAGTGCTGGAATTACAGGTGTGCTCCACCATGCCCAGCGACCAGCCAGTTTGGGATGTTTAGAAATTACACCTGTTCTGTAACAGGTGTAAAAAGCTGCTTCACAAACAAATGCCATTAGTTAAGAAAAGAACACGGTGAAAAGTAGGTTTGCCTCACCTTTATTGGCAAAACAGTTGCCTATTCTCTTGATCAAATCATCATCTTCCTGAAGAAAGAATAAATTTTGGTTAGTACTGTACAGTTTAAAAAGTGCTTTTGAGAGTTGGGCATGGTGGCACATGCCTGTAATCTCAACACTAGAGAGGCTGAGTAGGATCACTGTGAGTTCCAGGCCAGCCTGGACCACATAGGGAGCCCCTATCTCAACCCATCCCCACCCTCAGAGTGCTTCTGAATGCATTTATAGCCTCATGTATTTTTACTGCAGCCCTATGCTGAGTTCAGTAATGGAGATTTGAGCCTAATACCATACATCTGGTAAAAGTTCATTCAGGCTTTGCAATTCCATGTTTTTTTCAAAGTGATTGAGAGTAGAATTATGTTTAACCATAGTCTCATAGTTTTTTGGTGGGGGCGGGGGAGGGTACTGGCAATTGAACTCCAGGGCCTTCACATTGAGCTACCTATCCAGCCCTGTTTCTAATCTTTTTGAGACAGAGTCTAAATTGCCCAGGCCAGGTTTAAATTTGGATTCCTCTTGTCTCAGCTCCTAGAGTGCTGGGATTGCAGGCATGTGGCACCACACCCAGTTTGTTCGACCATACTTGTTTTGTTTTGTTGAGGAAGGGTCTTGCTATGTAGTTCAGGAAGGCCTTGAACTCACTGTGTAGCCCAGGCTGGCCTGGAACTCATGGCAATCCTCCTGCCTTAACCTTCTAGAGCGCTGGGACTATTGGTGTGAGCCACTGTGCCCAGCTGTTTGACCATACTCTTCTCTTGCCAGGCTTGAAGCCTGATTGAACTACATTGCCAGACTCTGTCTCAAGACAACAACAAAAAAGATTAACTCCTGTAGCTTTCGAGTAAAGATCTCAGTTTCTCCCAAAGAGATTGCTTTGGACTACCAAGCCATTCTATTGAAAGAGCTAGGGAGAAGCCTCTGTGTCTTTTGTGAGCTAGTATCTGGCCACTTCTGCTTTTTCTATTCTTTAGCAAATCTCTAATTCAAGCCCATACACAGATGGAAGGAGATTAGACTCCACCCTTTGAAAGACTAGTACAGGTACAAAAAAAGTTTGTGGCCCTAGTTTAAAATTGCCGGACACAAGGGAAAGATGCAGATATCATTAACCATTTAAATTTGAACAGATTCCCTTAAATTCAGGCAGTGAATACACTGTGATGGGATATTTAATATGAGAATTGCTCCCCATTTGGTTTCAAACAATCATTTAAAATGTTGAAGTTTTGGATTAAAAAAAAAAAACTTTGAAATCAGATAAAGTTTTACCAGGCTTCATGTTTACAAATAGCAGTTGATGAATGAATTTATATAATACCAGTTTAGTGTTATCATAGTGTTTTCATGGTAACAGAACCTTAATGATTGCTATAGATTTCCAACTGATACGATACAGCGCTCAAAATGGATCAGGGCTGTCAACCGTGTGGACCCCAGAAGCAAAAAGATTTGGATTCCAGGACCAAGCGCTATACTGTGTTCCAAACATTTTCAAGAAAGTGACTTTGAGTCGTATGGCGTAAGAAGAAAGCTGAAAAAAGGAGCTGTGCCTTCCCTTTCTCTGTGCAAGGTACTTAACTCTGTATGCAAATAAAACTTGCACAGAGCCTTTAAAAATTGTGACAATTGACATTACAGCTGGCATTTGCAGAGATGAGAGAATTCCAAGGTTTAAAATAGATATAACAATGGGTTTTAAATGCTTTAAAAGTTAAGCATTTTGTTATTAAAAAGTATATATAATGTTGCCATTCCGTCTTCAAGCTTTTACAAAAGGTATAATCCCACAAAAATCAGCTAGTAAATATAAATGGCCTTAGAATTCAGGCTTTTGTTGAGTATACGCCAACTCTCAGAATACTTTGAAGTTATTTATTTGTTTTTTTGGCTTCTAATAATGTTACTGTCTTAACCAAAAATATGCCTAATTATTAGCATTGATATAAGAAAAAGTACATGGAAAGTGAGATTTTTAGAGTGATCATTCACACTGATATTACATTCTTGTTTCTTTCAATTATTTCTCTCTTTTTACCACAACTCTTGAATGTGGCTTTCAATTTCTGCACAGTAGTTAGCCTCACCTTACTGTAATTCATTGAAATCTCCTTTCAGGATTGTGTTATTTCACTTTCCTATTTAAAAGCATATAGTGTCAAATTCAAACTCCTGCCTTCGTGAACTTCCTGTTCATTGATCTATGCATCTCTAACTGCCCTGAATTCAATTTTCAAACCATGTGTACTTACTTTATATGTAGTAAGCTGACCTGCTTTCATGCTTTTGTGTAAAATCAGTATTAGCTACTATTTTTTGAGACCTGTAATGGCTCAGGCATTGTACTAGGAGATTTACATAAACTATTTTCCTGTATCCTCAAAACAAACCTCGTTTTAGAGAAGAGGACCCAAGTGATGATGGCTTTCAAATGACAGCTAATAAGGGAATGAGAATTTAAATTCAGGGCAGTCTTAACTTCAAAGCCCATGCTACCTCCATCTCTTCTTTTTTCCATAGGTAATTTCCCTGGCCTTTCCAATAAGCCACTTTGCTGTTCTTTCAAGTAACTATCAAAACTCAGTTCCAGGAAGCTTTCCTAAATTACTTTTTTTTTCCCTTCATAATGGGGAATGACTCCTGGGACTTTGCCCTGAGCTACGAACCCAACCCTTTTTATTTTTTGATACAGGGTTGCACTAAGTTGCCCAGGCAGAACTTGAACTTGAGATTCTCCTGCTTCAGCCTCCCAAAGTGCTGAGACTACAAGCATGCACCTCTGCACCCAACCCTTCTGGTTATTTGAATCATTTCAGAAACTTTCCACATCACAGTAATATTTTTGGATAGATGCCAGCAAAAGACAAAAAACCTATTTATACTGTCCTGTAGACTATACATTTTAAATTCAGAGTTTATGATCTTTTATTTCATATCTAATTCTTCATAGCAACCAGGTGAGTGCTTTCTCTTTGGTAGTATTTTTATAGATAATCTCCTATGGGATAATTATTAAAATAACCTTAATTTTCTGTTTCTGTCATAGGTTCCTCAAGGTGTACGTCTTACAGGTAAAGCAAGTCAGAAAGTCCAAAAACAGCCATTCCCAGATGATTCTGAAGAGGCCGCTACTGAAGACCATAACTATAGTTTGAGAAATCCCTGGACAGTAGGTGCAGAGAGCCTGGCTGAAGTGCAACAAATGTTACAAATGTCCAGAAAAAGAATTATCACTGTAAAAAACTACAGGATGATCAAGAGGAGGAAGGGCTTGCGATTAATTGATGTGCTTGTAGAAGAAAAACTACTTTCTGAAGAAACAGAGTGTCTGCTACGAGCACAGTTTTCAGGTACTCCCCCACCCCGCCGGTGGCCTGTTATATTTACGAAATGGCTCTTTATTTTTCCATTAAGTTTTACTTTAATGTTGTCTGTGAAAACATGCTTTCAGCTGGAAGAGGAAAACTCTCAGTAGCATAAAGCAAGAATTAAAAGTAACCACCAAAGTCCATTTGTGGTCTCAGAGTCTTCCAATTATAAATGCAACATGTTTATGTAGAAAAAGCAAAGAAATATTTAAACAGTAAAAATAATGCACTACCACTACCCAGAAATGAGATCTTACACAGTTTTCTATACTTTCTTTTTGACTATAGTTCTGACTCATGCTACTGCGAATTCTGTATACTTCTAATTGCTCCACGCTTTATTATCAATGTCTTCTGCAATAGAATGCAATTAGATAATTTGCAGTTTTCATTTGTTTGTTTATTTTTGGAGACAGGTCTCCCCATGTAGCTTAAACTTGCTGTGTAACCCATCTGGCCTGCAACTCTTGCTCTAGCCTTCTCTCGAGCGCTGGGATGACTAATGTGCACCACCACACCCAGCTCTGTAAAATCTCTTTGAATTTGGAGATTTTATCAGTCTCCTTTTTTTTTTCTGAAATGCTCTGTAGAATTGATATGTTAATCCATGGAAAGACTATTTAGACCTCTTTGTCCAAATAGGAAGGACACAGTAAGAATTGCCAACTTATTCTTTGATGAAAGCAGCAAGTTTTGAGCTTATTTTCTGGGAAAACAGAAGCATGTTCTGTTCCTGGAAAAGGGTTGTTATCTCCAAATAGGAGACTGTTTTTCCCAGAGGAGAACAAAATAAAGAATAAGAGTCTCACAGAAACAAGATTTCTTTTCCTTCCAATAGTAGGCAAGATGGTGTATTAAACCTGAATAGCACCCTATCCCCAAAAATGTTTCTCATATCTAATTTTCACACTCAGGTAAATAGTAATGAGAAAACAAAAGCGAAAAAGTCTATATAATCCAGGGATTTAATTTGGTCCGGTTATTTCAGTTTCTTCCCTGTTTCTTTAAAAATCTCCAGGCAGGCTGCCAGTAAATAGGAAAACATGATTTAAGGTGAAACTTTTTGTTCTTTCCTATCTTTAATGAACTATTCAAGATGAACAGGGCACATTGCTCAAAAGACCTTAAGTGGGTATTAACCTCAGGTAAAATGTGATATACTCTTCAGTCATTTTGTATCCAAATCCTGTGATTCATAACTGAAAATGTTACTATTCACATTTTTCATTATAAAAATAATTTCTTCTCATAGATTTTAAATGGGACTCGTATAACTGGAGAGAAACAGCTGAGTACTCCGCGGAAATGAAGCAGTTTGCATGCACGCTGTACCTGTGCAGCAGCAAAGTCTATGACTACGTGAGAAAGATTCTTAAGCTGCCTCATTCTTCCATCCTCAGGACGTAAGTAATGTTAAACAAGACAAATATTTTTTCTTCTGTTGCATTTTTCACATTAAGAGTATTAGTACTCACACTCCCATTAATTAGTGCATTTTCTCTTTTTAAAAACTAGGTGGTATTTACGTATTATCACGACAGCAATACTTTCCAACAAAATGAAGACAGTCATTACCTGATAACATTTTTACATCTCTGGATGTTAAAGATGCTCTAGGGGGTAAAATTTCAATTCTACAATAGTGAGATTTCTGATACGTGTCACTAGTTTAATGTTAGTACCCTGGAAGATCTAGAACAGTTCTGGATTGACAGCCTGTGGTCTGAAGCAAAGCACACAGGCTACATTGCTCGCAAGCACTGCACTTGATGGAGTGCAGATACCTGGTCCGGGGACCAGATTTGGATAAATACATTTCAGGATTTCTGGACAAATACATGGATATATTTACAAATCTCAATCTGAAGCAAATAACACAATGCCTTTCTAGTAATGTATTATAAATTTAATAAATAATTTAAATTTGTAAGTTTACTTTTCTTCCCCCAATATTGGGAATTAAATCCAGAGCCTCACACATACTAGACAAGTACCTTCCACTGAGCTACATCCCTAGTCCTTTTGTTGTTTAATTTCAAGACAGCATCTCACTAAGTTGCCAAGTCTGGCCTCAAACTTACAATTCTCCTGCCTCATCCTCCTTGGTAGGTGGGATACTCCACTGTTGCCTGCTAACCTTTACTGGTTTCGCCACTGGTTTTACAGAGTCCTTTTTAATTTTTTTTTTTTTTTTTTTTTTTTAGGCAGGGTCTTCCTAATTTGCTAAGTTGCCTGGGTTATGCTTGAATTTATGATCCTCCTGCCTCAGCCTCCTAGAGTGCTGGGATTGCAGGCATGCACTACCAACCTGACTATAGATATGTTTTAATAGCTGCATAATATCAGGTAGTTCTACCCTTCTTAATCCTTCTCCAACTATTGGACATTTATATTGTTTTCCCTGGTTTTTTGGTTATAATTGCTACTTCCTATCTTGATGAGTATATATGTATAAGATTACTCTTTCTTAATTTATTTTACTATTCAGACTAGATATTGTACTTATTTACAATGTCCCTCTGCTAAACAAGAGACATTGGTATTTCTTTTCCTATATCTTTATTGGTCTGTCTTCTTCTGTACCAACTTTATTTAAAGTTGTACTTAATGGTTTTTCATTACGGTTTATGAAACCATCTTTATTTTCCCAGGATTTTTTTCATTTCCTAAAGTTCTCTGTCAATTCCTAGCTAGATAAAAATCTTTCCTGGCAATTCACACTCTCTCCTTATGGAGTTTCGCTGTTTGTAACCTCTGTTGTGATATTATGTTTGGATTTATAATTCCAGTATTCACACGGTTACTTATTTCTTTGGGTACTTTGTCTGTAATTAAGGTACATTTTTAAGATGATAGTAATATATGCTTATTATAAAACATTCCAATAATATGTAAGTATATGAATGCCAAAGATGAAAAACACTTTTAACCTTCCTCTTCCCCTAGTCCCACAGGGTGGCTACTATGAGCAGCTTGGTATATATCATATCCTCCAGACTCTGATGCTCGGGATGGAGTCCATGGTCTGTGCACACTAGGCAAACACTCTTTCACTAAGCTACATCCTTAGCTCAGGTCTTTTTGATCTGTTTATCTCTCGAGAAAATGTTGTTTTGATGGCCATATATTATCATTATATATTAAGGACACTAAGATTTTATGCTAAATGATCTGAATGGTCAAACATATTTTTTTTCATTTATAACCCACTTAAAACTTATATCTGTTTCTAACACAGCTGTGCTTAAGTATTAGATCTGTATAATCATATTTGATAATTATTTATTCAATAAATATTTATTGATCAGGAGCGGCCAGTGAGGCAGGAGGAAAACCAGGAGATTGTGATGGCCTGGAAGCCAAGTATAATAAGTTTTTCAAGGAGGGAATAGTCCACTATGTCAGATGCTGCTGGGAGATCAGGTAAGACAAGGACAGAGAACTGACTGGCCCTTGGGTTGTGCAAGGTGGAGGTCATTAATGACCTTGCCAAAAGCAGTCACAGCAGAGTGGTGGAGAGGTGAACCTGACTCATGGAGCAAGAGATTGGAAGTTGAAGAAGCAGAAAAATAATTATGGGCTCTTTCAGGCCATTTTGCTATGAGAGAGAGCTGGAAAATGGGTCTCTAGGTAGAAGAAAGAGTGTGTGATTGGGCAGATATTCCAGCATGTTTGCATGCTCATGAGAATGATCCAGTAGCGAGACAAAAATTGGGAATACATGAAATGGGCCATCCAGCATGGTTAGGAGGGGAGTCTGGCCTTATTAGAACAGCAGTCGTTTACCAGTTGGTTCAGGAAGAAAGACGGAGATATGGACACAGATTGGGTGGAAGGAAATGAGTTTTGATCAGGCTGCTTCTATTTTCTCACTAAAATAAAGCTTATTAGTGGAGTCAAGGAGCGAGGCAT
Source organism: Hystrix cristata (assembly GCA_004026905.1). NCBI lineage: Eukaryota > Metazoa > Chordata > Mammalia > Rodentia > Hystricidae > Hystrix > Hystrix cristata. Next base: position 74,449 of record PVJO010006758.1, read on the forward strand.
TACGAGTTTGGAGACAAGGGAGGAAATACACAATGAGCAGCTCAGAGACCGGAGAAATAAATTATGTGAAAATGTAGCGCCCAATTTGTGATCAAAATTGTTGTTTTCCTTCATAATGATGGAAAAACAGATGGCTATTGGATGATGACAGACCAAATTAAATTGTTTAAAAAAACATTTGGTTTGGTTAGATAATTACCTCACTCTCTAATTCTAATTGTCATACATCTTTCTTTAATTCTTAGCTATATCAGACACTCTCAATTTTTTCTACACTGATGTTGGATCCTTTTTCAGTTCTCGCTGATGTCTAAGCTTACTCAGAGCTGTGCTTTTTCTACTTCAGAGCTTCAGGTTTTCACAAATCCTTTGAGGTTACGTCATAATATCCCAGCTTTCCCAGTAATACCAGAGTAATGGTACATTTAGGACGATCTTGGTCATAGAAAATGCCAGCATAGTTGTGTTTCCTCTGTTTCTAATTTTCTGCGTTTGTATTCACTGCAAGTAAATTAACTTCCTTTGCAGGTGATGCTGTGAGAGAAAACCCTGACTGCTCAGCATAGTGGTGCGCTAGGACTCCTGGTTTCTGGGCTGTGTTTAGCCACCCAGCTGACTCCCTGTAATCATTCCATGACTAAGCTACTAGATGGTAGTTATGTTAAAAAGCATGCTGACATGTAAGGTAAAGTTGATAAGAGCTTTCTGAAGGACAGTTCTGGGCCTTCTGAGCTTTAAATTGACCCACCCAATTATGTGCACCTGAAATCCAAAACTTGTTTTTAATTTCTTATGAAAGTTGAGTTTATTTATCCTAAAACATGCACATGTAAGTTTATCTCTGCTTTCTGTTCTCAGGAATTATGTGCATAACATAAACATGGGTCTATGTGTGCGTACAGGTGCACCCACACATCATGGCACTAATTACATCTAAAAACGTGAAACAAACTAAATGTCCTTCAGTATGGTTTGGTTAAATTATTTATGGCTTAAATATATTGTAATAAACTGTGTACACATTTACAATGTTGCTAAGATCGATAATTAAGGACATTTAAAAATACATCTTTGCCAGGCATGGTCCTTGTAATCTCAGGAGGCTGAAGCAGGAGGATTGCCAACAGTTCAAGTCCACCCTGCTCTCCATGTGAGCTCAAGTCCAGTCTGAAATACATAGCAAGAACCTGTCTCAACAAAAACATTTTTTAATCTAAAAAAATTATCTAAAAAATTAAAAAAAAATTTTTTAGATTAAACTGTACAGAGACATTAAGTAGTTTCATTACATACTCTTGGATATGCAACATATGTGCATATTTGGTGTTCGTTTGAAAATTCTAATAGTAAAAAGTTATTATATAAATATACATTTTTTTTTTTTCTAGTGGTGCTGGGGATCGAACCTAGGGCTTCACACTAAGTTTCATCCCCAGCCCTTTTTTATTTTGAAATGGGTTCTCACTAAATCACTACGTTGCCCAAGCGGGGCATGGACTCACGACCCTCCTGCTTCAGCTTCTCAGAGTGCTGCACTGAAGGCACACACCACTGTGCTTGGATAAATTTTAAGCAGAATAATATGACATACAGTAATACCTCAGCTCACAAACACTTCTGCTTGCAGACAGTATAGTTTGCAAAGAAGGTGTGCAACAAAATTTTGTTTCCGTTCACAAACTCCACATCAAGTGACAAAGACGACCACAGCCATCTTCCCCAGAATCAAACAAATTAAGTTCATAAACTGAGGTACCAGTGTACGTTACTTGGAAAGAGTTTTGAACATACTGTGGGCTGTAACACCACTGTAATCTTCTCTCATTGTCTCAGTACTTAGTCCTATTTTACGTTACAAACAACTGATACTTTTGTCATAAATAAGCTACTTATAGGCTGGGGATTTAGCTCAGTGATTAGAGTACTTGCCTTGTAAGCACAAGGGCCTGAGTTCGATCCCCGGCACCACAAAAAAAAAAAAAGCTACTTATAGTCAAGTCATGTCTTGGCATCCTATAAATGTGTTTCTAATGTGTTTAGTGTATCATAGTTGCCATTAGAGAGTAAATAACATGTATGTGTATTTTGTATGTGAAAGTGCATGATATGTACTAAAGGTGAAATTTATTCATGGAACTTGTAGATTGCAGCTAAAACCTTTACAAAGGCAAGTCCTGAAATACTTAGGGGGAAGTACACTAAAATCTCGGTAGCTGTTCAGGAACAAACCTTGGCTACCTAGAACATACTAAACATTAAAAAATTAAAGTTAAAAGAAAAAAAGACATTCGAGCCAGGCATGGTAGCACATGACTGTAATCCCAGTACTTGGGAGTCTGAGGCAGGAAGATCACTGAGTTCAAGGTCAGCCTGGGCTACATAGTGAGTTCAAGACCAGCTTGAACAATATAACAAGACACTGTCTCAAAAACATTAAAAAAAGTAAGACATTTCAATGATAAAACTATATTTCAGTGATAGATGGACACCTCAGTCTGTACTTCAGAATTCATTTACTGTAATCTTATTTTAGATGATTACTAAATAGCTAGGTTTTTTTTCTCTGAATCTACAACAAATTAAAAGGAATAAATCAGAAGTGAGAAGTGTTCTAAGACAGGCAGTAACAGTAGTAATAGGAAAGACTACCTGACAGTCCAGGAATGTCAGGGGTGCTGTGAAGAACTGGAGATGATTTGCGCAGGTGTTTAGGGATGAAAAAATGAAGACTCCTCACAGCCTCCAAGGGTGTTTTTTTGAGGTTGTAAGGACTGAGAAACACATGGAAGCCCTGGGTATGAGGAAAGCCGGTTCCACATTTGTTGTTAACAGCATGATCTAGGCCAAGTCACTTACCTGCCCCTCTGTCCGGTTTCCTAGCTTGTCAAATGAGGTGGATGTATTAGATGTTCTCAGGAGTTCCCTCCCATGCAACAGTTTTCTCCTTTAAGTGGATATATCAGTAAGACTGGTTTAGGATCTACATCATAAAAAGATGAATTGGAACAAACTGGATAGTAGATTTGTATACTTTTTTTTTGAAACAGGATCTTGCTATGTAATTCAGGCCTGTCTTGAATTCACTGTGTACGCCAGGCTGACCTCGGGCTCACCCCGGTCCTCCTGCCTTGTCTCCTAAGTGTTGGTGTTACCAACACTTAGGCCTCCACCACCGTGCCCAGCTTGATGTGTATACTTTTTAAAGAATAAGAAATTTAAAATTATGTTGTAGTATATTTCTATCTTAAAGTGCTTTGTTTCTCAGTTTCTCATTTTTCTTACTTCATTATATGAATATGTGCTCAAATGTAATTTGGATATTTACAGTGGCTTTATTTCTACAGGGATTCGAGGCTGCTTTACTCCGTTTAAGGCATTTTTCTTTTCATCTTTTTTATCTTTTTATTTCTTCATTTATATTTCCTTTTTTTTTTTTTTTTTTTTTTTTTTTTTTTTTTTTTTTTTTTTTTTTTTTTTTTTTTTTTTTTTTTTTTTTTTTTTTTTTTTGGTGCTGGGGATTGAACTCAGGGCCTTGTGCTTGCTAGGCAAGCAATCGCTCTACCACTTGAGCTAAATCCCCAACCCTCATTTATATTTCTTACATTTTTCACTTTTCATGTTTTCTAGTTGGCTGACCAAATGCAAACCCAGTCCAGGCTTCAGCAGCGACATTTTTTCTTTTCTCCAACAAAGAGTAGAGAGTGGAGACCAGCGGTATCAGTATTGCTCGCTGATGATCAAAGGCATACCTCTCAAGCAGCAGCTCCAGTGGGATCCCAGCAGCCAAAGTTTGCACGGGTATATGGACTTTGGTCTTGGCAAACTTGATGCTGATGAAATGCCACTCGCCACAGAAACTGTTTTGTTAATGGCAGTGGGTATTTTTGGTCACTGGAGAATGCCCCTTGGTTACTTTTTTGTAAACAGAGCGTCTGGATACTTGCAGGCTCAGCTGCTTCGTCTGACTATTGGCAGACTGAGTGATGTAGGGGTCACGGTCATGGCTGTCACGTCTGATGCTACAGCTCACAGTGTCCAAATGGCAAAAGCCTTGGGGATCCATATGGACGGAGACAACATCAAGTGCACATTCCAGCATCCTTCATCTTCTAGCCAACAGATCGCGTACTTCTTTGATTCTTGCCACTTGCTGAAGTTAATAAGAAATGCATTTCAGAGTTTTCAGAGCATTCAGTTCATTAAGGGTACAGCACACTGGCAGCACCTCGTGGAGTTGGTAGTATTAGATGAACAGGAATTATCAAGCATGGAAGGAGTCCCAAGTAAACTCACAAATTTGAAAAATCACGTATTGAAAATGAATTGGGCTGCCCAACTCTTCAGTGAGAGTGTAGCCAGCACATTAGAATATTTGCTGTCGTTAGGCCTGCCTCCTTTTCAAAACTGTATTGGTACTGTTCATTTTTTACGCTTGATTAGCAATCTGTTTGATGTTTTTAATAGTAGGAACTGTTATGGAAAGGGACTTAAAAGACCTCTATTGCCTGAAACTTTTAGTGAAATAAATCATGTATTAATTGAAGCCAAGACTATTTTTCTTACACTGTCTGACACTAGTAATAATCAGATCATTAAAGGTAAACGAAAACTAGGATTCTTGGGATTTTTACTTAATGCTGAGAGCTTAAAATGGCTCTACCAGAATTACGTCTTTCCAAAGGTAGTGCCTTCTCCGTATCTTCTGACTTACAAGTTCAGCCAGGATCACGTGGAGTTGTTTGTAAAGACGCTTGGGCAGACGTCAGGAACCAGTTCTAGCCTTACCTGTGTGGCATTCCAGAAAGCTTACCATAACTTGGAGAGCAGATGCAGATTTCAGGATGAAGTTTTCCTAAGTGAAGTAAGCATCTTGGACATTTCAGTTGCTCGGAGGAAGGACTTGGCCCTTGGAACAGTTCAGCATCAGTACGGTGGTGCCATCTCAAAGCCTGTCTCTCGCAGAGAGGAGATTTGCCGGAGCTGGTCTCACTGCTTCCTCAGCGAGGCGCTGCCAGACCCGTCAGAGCACAGGCACAGGCTTATCTCCTGCGCTGGGCGTGTTGCACAGAGGCTGTCTGCCCTTTTACCGTGTGAAGACTGCGTCAGTGCCCTGTATGCACCAGATCCCAGCACCCCCAAAATAGGGTCACTCTTGTGTGTTCAGAAGAAAAATGGCTTTCATTGTCCTTCAGAAAGTCTCTGTAGGGTCATTACTATTTGTGAGCGAGTTGTAAGAACCCATTCAAGAATGGCAATTCCTGAACTAGTTCCTAAACAGAGGGAATTGTATCTTCAACAGAAAATACTACGTGAGCTTTCTGGGCATTCTTACCTTTTTGTAGATTTAGATGAGCATCTCTTTGATGGAGAAGCGTGTGCCGTCAACCACTTTGTGAAGCTGCTAAAGGAGATAATAACCTGTTTCTTAACTCTGAAAGCCAGTGATGTCACTCAGTACCCCTTAGGGCACCATTCAGAAAGACTTGGAATGAGAACTTCACCAAGGGAACACTGGGTATTTCTACAGGATTACACACGTTCAGATTTCTCCAATGCCAATAAATTCAGGCATTTACTCCATGACAGTGGGTATCGATTCAAATGAGAAACCTAAAATAAATGAATATTTTTATTAAAGTTCATGTTAGCATATCTTATAAATTGATCATTCTGCACAGTGTACAAGTTTGATATTCTGATTTAATGCATATCATAAAATGTGCTCATATGGGCTGCAGGGTTTATGGATTTTTCCAAACTCTAGAAAGTAGTTAAGTGTAGCATCAAGACACCACCAAAATGCTACCTTCGAAGTTCTGTGAGACTCATGTGACAGAACAACTTGGAGACACCCAAGCATTGACTCCTTTCATAAACAGACTACATTTCCTAAAATGGCTTTAGTTTACAGTTCTTAATGCTGAGCACCCAGCATGGTGGTGCACACCTGTAATCCCAGCACTGGGAGGCTGAGGCAAGAAGATGACCATGAGTTTGAAGCCAGCCTGGGCTACATAGAGTGTTCAAAACTAGCCTAAGGTACATAGCAAGACCCAGTCTCCAGAAATTTTTTGTACTTAAATATGAAAATTAAGTTGTGGTTTGAACATTAGAGTGAAGCAAAGTATTAATTATAAAAATCCTCATGTCTCAGGTTGCCCTCAAATAGAAATACTTTGTTAGGAAGAAGGTAAATACAAGAGCCATGAGATTGTGCCTTGTTTTGTGGCCAGCTGGGAGAATAGTCTGGGAAGAAGAAAGGTGGTGTGATTTTCACTAGCCCAAGTCCCCAAGCTCTGAAATCCATGTGTTTTTTTCTTCTGTGTTGCTGGATATTGGACCCAGAGCCTTGGGCGTGCTAGGCAAACACTTCACCACTGAGCTACACCCCTGACCCGAAATACTTTTGAATAATACATGCTGGATTGTTTGTTTGTTTGTTTGTTTGTAAAGTCAGTACCTTGCTGTGTAATCCGAGCTGGCCTTAAACTCAAGATTCTCCTGTCTCAGTCTCACGAGTGCTAGGATTTCACAGAGTATTTAACCTCACTCCTGTTGAAGGAGCCCAGTGTTCGCCAGAAATAGGGAGAAGCCTTTGAAAGTGTTCCTTCTGAAGTCTTTGCAGGAAAGCTAAAATAGTGAAACATTTAGCATTGAATGAATAATGAAGTACCATGGCATGTGGTCAATACATTGGAAAAAGTGGACAATTGAGAGTGGATTTGAAGAATCTTATATAATTGATTGATCCAGAAATTAGAGAGTTTAAATCTGCAGATGGAAGCATACTAAGGAGAATTTCTCCCTTCTCTCACACCCACATTTGGAAAGATAAATAGAAAAGCATAGAGGTACATATGCCTTCACCAAGGGGAGTAAGCTAAGAATCAAAGAGGAAACATACTGCGTTTTTATCATTGAATAACTGTTCATGAAGTACAGGTGACCCTCATACAAAAACATGCACTTGCCGAGCATGTGTGAGGCCCTGGGTGCCATCCCTGGTGCCACAAAAACAATACTACGAATCACAATACTACGACTAATGAAATAAAAACTGAATGTATTGAAATTCCTCTTCTATTTTGATGCAGCTGTTCTACCTCACAGGCTTACATGTTGAAGTGTAATCAGTGTTGTACTACATTTTACACAAGACCTACTGCTGTGAAGTCTGAATGTTGTGCAATTTTGTTTGTGACTCGCCACCTTTTTTGTACCTGATCTTTATTTAAAGCAAGCTTCACATCTGTTGTGTCTGTTGCTCTTTGCTGTTACACTTGACTAATGAACTAATATATTCTGTTTGAAGAATTTAAGTTTTTGCATTTTTCCTTTAAGTGCTGGATGTTCCGACTGCTGCCTTTAGCCCAGTTAATTGTTCTTGCACATGGGAGGCAGTTCATGGTCTTACATCAGATTTACCTGGTGTGATGGGCTCTAAAGTTAAATGATTCAGTCACACTTGGTTATAATAATTGGTTATAATTTTTTTCCTGTATTAGGCCTTTTTTTGGGAGCGGCAGGGTGGGACTTGAACTCAGGGCCTTGTGCTTGCTAGGTAAGTGCTCTACCACTTAAGCTAAATCCCCAACCCCTGTGTCTTTTTTCTTCAGAAACATTCTCTTCAAAAATTTGTACATCCTACTTTTGAATAAATAATGCTAGGATAACTGGATATCCATATGCAAGACAATTAAAAATTAAAAGAACTAGATGTAAGAGAACGCTGTAAAATTTAGACGATAATAGAGTAAAAGTCTTCAAGACATGAATTAGGTATTGGTTTCTTAGTTAAGATATCAAAAGCACAAGCAACAAAAAATAAATTAGACTTTATTAAAAATTAAAAACCTGTGGTTCAAAGGAAAACCATCAAGGACTGGGGATTTAGCTCAGTGGTAGAGCGCTTGTCCAGCAAGTGCAAGGCCCTGAGTTCGATCCCAGCACCCTCCACCCAAATACCATCAAGGAAGTGAAAGATTGCCCATTGAGTGAAAGAAAAAATTTGCAAATCATTTCATAAGGGATTTGATTCTAGAATATACAAAGAACTATAACAGTAAAAATGACAACCAAATTTTTAAATGAGTAAAGAATACGAAGACATTACTAAAGGAGATGGTCAAATGGCCTTGAAACATGAATCTGTTATCATAAGCCATCCAGGAAATGGAAATTAAATCACAGTAAGGCATCTCTTCACACCAGCTAGCATGGCTATAATAAAGAGGTTTTAAGTGCTGGCAAGAATGTGGAGAAATGTGCCCTTTATTCACTATTGGTGGTAATGTAAAGTAGTGCAGATAGTGTACATACTTTGGAAAAAGACCTATCACTTCCTCAGAAGGCCAAACAGAATTAGCTACAACCCAGCAGTGCTCCTAGGCATATAACCAACTCAAACAAGAAACTGTTCCCATAAATTGGCACACAAGTTTATTTTGGGGGGTCTGGGTGTTGCTGGGGAATCAAACTCCGGGCCTTGTGCTCACTAGGCAAGCGCTCTGCCACTGAGCTCAGCCTCCAATCCCTGGCACACCACTTTCATTACAGCATTATAGTAGCTTAAAAATAGAAAAACACTTAAGTGTTTGTTGATGAGTGGACAAATAAAAATGCTATAACCTTAGGGTTGTTGAGGAAATATCTTTAGCACCATTATTGTTAATAAAGTACCCGAACTGCAAAATGACTGTCGTGTTTTGCATTCTGGCCAGCAGGGTGTGAAACGTGCAGTGCTCTGCTTCCCAGTACTTGGTATTGTCCGGGGCTTTTAGGGGTGGGATAGAGGGGCTTGTTTGTAGGTCTTGGGGTTGAAACCAACGGGCAGGGCACTTTGCCACTGAGCTGCATCCCCAGTCCTTTTTGTTATTTGAGACAGGATTTCTGGATCCCAGGCTAGCCTTGAACTCATGATGTTCCTGCTTCAGCCTCCCAAGTGCTAGGATTATAGGGGTGTGCTGCGAGAGATTTGGTTTTGTTTGAAGTAGCTCTTCTGTTATGTGTGTAGGGGTACTTCATTGTGCCTTTTATTTGCCTTTCCTAATGGCTAACAATGCTGGGCACCTTTCTGTCTGCTTTGCCATCTGTTTTAACTCCTTAGGTGAAATGTCAAGTCTTGCTCCTATTTTGGAAGATTGGTTGGTTGCTTGTTTGTTTTTTGAATCAGGGTCTTGCTATGTAGTTGAGGCTGGTCTTGAACAAATTATGTAGCAATATGTAGTGATCCTCCTGCCTCAGCCTCCCAAGTGCTGAGATTACAGGTCTCTGTCACCACACCTGGCTTCTTATATTTTTTCTTTCCATGTTTAACTATTATATATTGCTTTCTTATGTATTCTGGATATGTGTGTATTATCAAATGTGTTTTGCAAATATTTTTCCCAGTTTGTGGCTTTTTATTTTCATAACAGAGCTTTTTGAAGAACAGATATAGTTTTGATAAATCTAACATTTCTGTTTTTGTGTGTGTGTGTGTGTGTGTGTGTGTGTGTGTGTGTGTGTGGTGCTGGGGATCGAACTCATGGCCTTGTGCTTGCAAGGCAAGCACTCTAACCACTGAGCTAAATCCTCAGCCCTGTTCTTTTCTTTTGAGGATTTTACAACTCCACCCCAACACACATTTTGGCTTTTTTAGATAGGGTCTCACTATGTAGCACAGACTGGCCTCGGACTTGGGATTCTCCTGGCTCAGCCTCCTGAATAACAAGAATATAGATCCCAGCTAGAGGATCCTACTTACATCTAAGAAATATTTGTCTAATCCTGGATATTTAGCAGTTTTACATTTTACATTTATGATCTATTTGTAGTTAACCTTTAACCTTGGTGTACAGAATGAGTTCAGGTTTATATTTTAGCATATAAATACCTCAGCACCATTTGTTTAAAAGACCAGCCTTTCTCTACTGAACAACCTTCGTCCCCTGTTGGGCACGGGCTCCGGTGATCATGAGCACCTGAGAAGTTGGACTTGGGCCCCTGTAGTCCCGGGATCCCAGCCTGGGTGGTGAGGACGCTGGGAGTGCGCACCACTGGAGCAAGGAGTCCCCCAGGCCACGGAGAAGGAAGAGGAGCTGGCTCGCGGGACCGTCTCGGGGATGAGTTGGGTGAACTCCATGCCAAGTGGAAGAGAGGAGGGACCCTCGCGCTGCGAGTGGCACGTGCCCCTCCAGACACCGAGACCGGGCAGAGGGGCGCTTACCCCTCCACAGCCCCCGTTACTCCCCCGGGGTGCCACGCACTGCCTGGAGATGCCCGAGAGCGTGACTGAATTCTCGCCGCTCAGAGAAGGAGCGGCCATCTGCTCTGGTCCCGCCAAGTCACAGGTGAAGGACGCGGCCAGCCAGGCGCATGCACCCAGAGCCCTGCATGGCGTCTCCCAAAAGTCCAGGAGCGGCGCCACACCTGGGTTGTCCCCATCCCGGAGCTAGAAGACCCTGGCTGCTCCCCAGTACAGACCCTCCGGCTGCACAGGGAGCCCCTCCGGAGCCGGCCAGCCACACGCAGGACCTCCAAGGGGTGGCCCAGAAGGCGGACGGGGAGTCGGCCTGGGCCTGTCCCGCCACACACGGGGGTGCTCCGCACACCACCACCCCCGACAGCCTCTGCAGCGTCTTCTGAGCCAGGCCTGGTGGTGCACACCTGTAATCCCGGCACTAGAGAGGCTGAGGCAGGAGGATCACCACGAGGTCAAGCCCGTGAAAACAAGTATTCCCCTAATAGGCTTCAGAGGGAAGAAGTGGCAAGGCCATCCCTAACACATGGGACCCAGGACAGGAATGCGTGTGTGAAAATGTCTACCGTGTGTAAGGGAGGTCGCGGTCGTCTTTCCTCCTGCTCTGACACACTGGAGCCCGCACAGGAGTTTCAGAGAGGCGGCCTTCGGACTCCAGCGGGAGATCACCGGCGGCCCCTGGTCGCGACAGGCTGCGCACAGGGGCTGCAGCAGACCACGCAGGGGCGGGACTGTTCCGGCCGGGTCCCGGGCCCGCGTGCCCGGCCAGGGGGCGAGCACAGAGTCGCACACGCGGGCACACGCGGGCACGCGCGGGCACGCGCGCTCGGCTCTCCGCGGCGCGGCGCCGAGCGCGGTGTGCAGGCCGCTCAGTCGACCTCGGGCAGTGAGCTGCCCCCGGCCGCGGCGTCCCGGCCGGCCCGGCCAGCCGGCTCTGCCTGCGTCTGGCGCCAACGTCTTGGGTTTGCGGTCAGTTAACAGAGCAACGCTGCTCGGCAAACCATCGTAACTTCTGACCATTTTACTTTGCAAAACGTTTCAGAAGCTGTTTGAGTATCGCTCCCTTTCACTCAGTACCCTACTGGGGCTTCGGGAGTGGAAAATCAACCCGAAGGGGTGGGGCTGTGCAAATGTTGATTTCACAGCAGTTTTTTCTTTGCCTTTCTTTTTTGGTTTGGTTGTTTCTTGCAGGGTTGGGACTGAACCTCGGGCCTCCTGCACGCATGCTGGAAAGTGCTCCAACCCCTGAGAAAACTTAAATAAAATATACCTACTTGCCAGTATGCAGCCATTTAAAATAATGAGGGCTACTCAAAGCATAGACCATGCTTTGTTTTATTAAAATATAGCACTATTTTATTTTATGGCGGGCCTGGTGGTGCATGACTGTCATCCCAGCACTCAGGAGGCCGAGGCAGGAGGATTGGCCTCGAGTTTGAGGCCAGCCTGGACGACATAGTGAGTTCAAGGCCAGCCTGAACTACATAGCGAGACCCTGTCCCGAGAAACAAACACAATTAATTACCAGGTGCATTTAGAGCAGTCTGGAGATGGTAAAAGTACCAGTAAACTTGAATGAATGAAAGTTCAGGTGCCCAGAGTGGATGACTTGCTCATTCTTTCCCCCTCCTCTGTGGTGCGCCCCTTTACGATTTTTGTTTTTTTGAGACAGGATCACTTTTCAGAATTTATTTCACTAATATTGTGTTTAGGAGCTATGTATTTACGTTCACGAGAGAGCCTAGCTTATAATTTTTTTATATTTTCATTGCAATTTGTTTCTCTGGGTTTGGTATCGTCGAGGTCATGCTAGACTTGTAAGATGAACTGGGGTGTATTTGTTCCTCATTCGGTTCTTTGTCTTTTTTTTTGTTTTGTTTTTCGGTGCTGGGGATCGAACTCAGGGCCTTGTGCTTGCGAGGCAAGCGCTCTAACCACTGAGCTAAATCCTCAGCC